>WNNJ02000918.1:0-51087 GCA_012934845.2 Pomphorhynchus laevis | reverse complement strand
CAAATGTCCCGCAATGCTTGCGCGGTGCCGAAGATGCAATAAAATCAGTCACTTTTCGATTGTATGCTGGTTAGACCCTATCGCTCTCTATCTCTCGTATCGCTGCAACAACTATCGAACAGTCTAATCAATATCCGCCTCTTGCTAACCTCTCATTATCTGCCGCCAAATCTGACGACATAGTCCGGGCAAAAATTAAAGTACGTCTTAACGACTTTACTGTCATGGCGTTTATAGACACAGGCAGTGGCGAGAACTTCTTTGACAATACAGTGGCGACACGCTTAAAGTTAACAAGAATTCCCTTTAAGCACAAAGTATTCATGGCGTCCAGTGACTACGGATCCGCTATACGTTACTGCTGTACCGCCGATGTGACCATCAAGGAAGCAGAATACAAGTCCGTACGCTTTTTGTGTTTCAACAATTTGTGAAGTGACTATTCTGTGACATTTATTTCTTTCGAATCATGAATCACTCACTATGAAATTCAACGGAGTAAGACCACCGCTGACTATGAGAGCTATATGTGCTATTAAGATCCAGACACCATTTTATTTTTCGTCCCTGACATCCGACGGTTGTCCAGTAGCGGTCAAATCCAGAATATATACACCGCATCATATGAAGTTCATCAGATGGGAAGATCTCAGGACGCTACAAGAAAAAATCATCGAAAGGTGTCAAGCACTATGGAGGGCACAGTTCGTCGTAGTCAATAGCAATAGCGCCAAACCGCGGCTAGCGGTTGATTATGCCACAATTATCAACAAGTTTACTATGCTCAACGCTTTCCCCTACGTCGAATCGATACGCTTTCAGAGAAAATCGCTCGATACTCTGTTTATAGTAAATTTGACCTAAAATCGGCGTATTACCAATTAGAGCTGCACCACTACGACCGATCATTCACTGCGTTTAAAGCCGACGGATCCTTGTACCAGTTCAGGCGGCTTACGTTTGGCCTCACGAACGCTCCCGCCGTGTTCCAATTGATGATCGACTAGATCATTCAAAAGGAAAATCTAAATGGTACCTTTGCTTACCTATATGATTTGGTTGTGTGTGGTCATTCTATTCCCGACCATGCCCATAACTTTAACAATCTGTTGAAAGCCATCCAGAAATACAACATAACTCTGAACGCTGAGAAGTGTGAAAAATGTACCCTTCGTCTGAGCATTCTCGGTTATGTAATCGAACACGGGAAACTGCGTCCAGATTCTGCCTGCACTAAGCCACTCCGAGACATGACGGAACAAACGTGCGAAAGAGAGATGAAGATACTACTGGAGATGTTCGCCCATTATTCAAGATGGATAAGAAACTATTCCGAACGTATTCGACCATTAATCGAATGCCGGTTGTTCCCATTACATAGCGAAGCGGTTGAGACATTTGAAGACATGCGTCGCGACGTACATGATGCAGTACTTACAACAGTTGCTCCTGACAAGCCAATCACAGTTGAAACAGACGCGTCTAATCACGCAATCGGAGCAGTTCTGTCACAAGACGATCACCCTGTTGCTTCTCAAAAACTCTCCAAGTCTCAGCTCGCACATATTCTTCGGTTGAAAAAGAAACGGTAGCCATCGTCGAAGCCTTGAAATCATGGTGTCACTTTAGGGAAAACATTTTTGCGTGATAACGGATCAACGAAGCGTTTCCTTCATTTCAGGGAGATTCACCACAGTCAAATCAAAAACGATAAGTTAACTCGGTGGAAGATGGAACTGGCTGTGTTCTCATTCGATATAGTCTATCGTCCCTGGCTCCGAGAAGTGTACTGCTGACGCGCTATCCCGAATTATATGCTCGACATGTACGTCTAACGATCTGTACAAATTAAAAGAAATCCACGACACCTACTGTCACCCAGGCGTTACATCGTTGCATCACTTTGTAAGAACAAGGAATTTACCATTCCCGGTTTCTGATGTGCGACAGATTATTTCGAGCTGTCCTACATGTAAAAGGCTAAAACCGCCGTATCATCAGATATAATCTGCTCATTTTATCAGAGCCACTCGTCCTTTTGAAATGATTTTCATGGACTTTAAAGGTCCTCTTCCCAGTTACAACAATAATCGATATTTACTCACAGTGATAAACGAATTCTCGAGATATCCGTTCCGGTTTGCGTATAATGATATGTCGGTCGTTACAGTTATCCACGGTTTAAACAGTCTATTTCTCTTATTCGGTCTTCCGGAGTGCATACATTGCGAGCAAGGGCCCGCATTTATGGCACGAAATGTCAAGTATTTTCTTCTAAGGCACGGGATCACGTTGAGTCACTCCAGTCCGTAAAACCCGACTGGAATTTCCCAGATAGAGCGCTCGAACGGCACCATCTGGCAAACGATCGAATTTGCAGTAGCTAGCCGAAGGATCGATATCACGCAGTGGCAGCAATGTTTACCTCTGGCCCTGCATGCAATACGATCGTTATTGTGTGTAGCCACTAATTGTACGCCACACGAACGTTTCCTTAAATTTGAACGGCGAACGAGCTCGAATAACAATGTCACACAATGGCTGCTAAATCCAGATCTTGCGGTTTTGAAGAGATACGTTGCTACCAGTAAGTACGACGACAAATCCGAAATAGTGAATATCGAGAAGAGCAATTTAAAAACAGCGCGCATAGAACGCTCCGACGGATTGAAGACCGTGGTGTCCTTGAAACACTTTGCCCCGTTCCCGCGTGTCGACAACGAAGTCTATGGATCTCAGCAGCCGATTCCTCACGATGTGGTCAACTTCATCGATGACTCCTCAACACAGTCCGGAGATTATAATCAAGCATGCATTGCGAATGAGAGAACGATGCCAAGTCACGTGGATGAGACAAGTTCAAATAGCGCTTTACCACCGAAGATTTATCGGGAGAATAGCAAAATCACATCGTCCCAAGAAGCTAAATTTAGTAGGTATGGAAGAATGATTTAAACACCTAATTACCTCGACGATTACGATCGAATCTTTTGAAAGAAGCCAGGGAGAATGTCAAATTGTGTATTTCTAGATAGTTGAGTAAAAGCAATCGACTTTCCTCATACCACAAATATAATTTTAAAATTGAAAGAATAATAATGTTTAATCAAAATTGAATAATTAAATAATATATAATTTTATAATTATAAATAATAAATAATTGTTATAAGATTTTATATAATTTACAGACAATGTATAAAATTTCGATTACAAATTGTAAAAAATCTTATATATACAATTATTAATAGGTTTAATTATTTTTATCAAATTATTTGAATTTTATTTAGCATTGTTTTAAATTTATAAATAATATATAATAAGTATGCACAGTTAGCTGATCTGATTATCTTTAGTAATATATTAATTTAATAAAATACCATATTTTTTAAATTTAGAAATATGTTATAATGAAATTTTATAATTTTGGCAATCTTATGGTGAAATCTTATTATTTTATACTTTATCAAGATAGAACACTATTGACATATTTTTTTAATATGATTATTTTAAAAAGACTATTTATTTTTTAATGACTATTCTAAAAAGCAGTATTTGTAAAATATAAATAGTTGGAAATATAACAAAATATCAATTAGAATACTCCAATATCTAGATTATAAGATCTACAAATTTAAATAATTAAATAGCAAAATTTTGCAATTCCTTTTCTTAGATAAGCTAAATACACAATATAAAATGCATAATTAATATTGCTGACTTCTGTGATATTGAAATCATCACCAGAAAATTGACAGCTTAAAAAAAAGTTTGAGATAAAATAACATACAGTAAGTTTTCAAACATTAAATGTCCGATGATGATGTGCTTAATAAGCGCAGAGGGCAAACAATGACGATTTAATAATAAAGAAAAAAACTAGCTTTCTTGGAAGCATCAGCTTTTATTCAGCAGCTTGATTGAAAATTTACATTTTACGCAAGTGAATCACGCTCCTGTAACGAACACGTTGAGCAAGTATTTGCAGCAGAATAGTGATTTTCTCTACATATTCAGTTGCTTATATTTTAAAGACATGTATATTAGATTTTTTATATTATTAACTTATAAGTTTGAATAGGTTTTGATAGTTAAATAATATACAATATATATTTTACATGGAATAATTAAGAAACCAAAAGAATCCATAACTGCTTTTGCGCAATCCAACTTAATTTGTCCTCAAAAATTAATACACTGCTTATATATTCCCGCAATGAGTAGTTTAAGTGAGGATATTCTTAATAAAATAAACAGATTCGTTTTCTAGTCAGTATTACCATTAAAAATGTTTTATTGTACCCGATGTACATATTATCTTGATGCACTAGTCACCAAACGAAGAAGAACTAATTTTGATAAGATGGGTGTAGTGTACAAGGTTGGGTATAGGGATTGTATAAGCATATACATTGGACAAACTGGACGTACTCTAAAAAACTAGATTAAAAGAACATAAGAAGGCACTCACAACATCAGCGCAGTCGACATTAGCAGACCATGCTCATCAAACTGGGCATGACATCGACTTTGACAATGTGTCAGTTTTAATTTCCGAGCCTAACTTAAAACGCCGATTAGTTATGGAGGCTGTCGCTATAAAGATCCTTCGAACCAAATTTGAATGTCCAAAATGATTTTGTTTTTCATACATTGTAACTTAACTTGTTTTATTGTTTCAGATACTTCTTGATAATGTCCGCGGTTAGCGAACGAAATACCGAAGAAATATTCAATTTCTTTTTTCTGGGAATGGCATTTAGATACAAAAATAAATAATATACATTATTTCTATCTTATACAAGACAAAAAACTATTAAATGCATTATTAATATTGTTTCTGTAATATTAAAATCAACATGAAAAAATTTCAAAAAAGTTTCTGGGATCATAATTACAGAAAGTCTCCAATCATAAAATGTTCCAGAATGATTTGCTTAATGAGCACAGAGAACCAATCAAAACGATTTTTTAATTTGAAGAAAATTTATTAATTGTTTAGATAGCTTTTTTAATCACAAAAAAAATGTTTTGTGGAAGTACAGAGGCCAATTTTCAATTGTATAGGACAGAGGACAGATTTCAATTTTGTATAGCAATTTTAATGCTTTCCAAAGTATTTGTTCAGAATTTAAAACAAATTGTTTAAGCTATTTACGTATTGTTGCAATTCGTAAAATTTCATTATTTAATGTATTATATTTTATATTATATGGTATGCATGAATGCTCATGCAAAAATATGTTTCTTGTAAATTTAAATATGTCATCTTTACGATATAAATTAATAGTAGTTTAAGTTAATGTTAATTTAATGTTCATATCTAGATATACACCTTCTTTATCATTAATATTGGTTTTGTTAAGAATAAGGCTTTCTGGATAAATGTGCTCACCAATTGAATAAAAATTATTAGAATTAAATACACATATATCATCAATGTATCGAAACATATATTTCATATATTTATATTGTTTAGATTTAGTTTTTACACAGTTATGAACAAATTCATATTCTATAAAGCTTAAAAACAAGTCAGCTTTAATTGCGCTAATATTACCACTTATTGGAACACCTTTTACTTGTCTAAATATAGATGTCTCTACTTTTAAATAATTTCGATTTATCAAAATATTTAAGGATTCTATTAATTCAATTTTATCCATATATTTATATTTACTTGATGGTTTAATTTTTGTTAGATAGGCGTTATAATTATTATAACATATATATGTATATCTTTTTCCGAATATAAGGTTAATTAATTTTACTAACGCTTCTTTAATATCTACTAAATCTAGATTTGTATAAAGCGTACTAAAATCGTATGTATTTATATTTTGAAAATTTATTCCTTTTGTCTGTTCTAAAAATTCTTTTGTAGAATTAATACTGAAATAGTGTTTTATACCAGTATTAATTTCGATTACCTTACAATATTTTTTAAAGTGTGCTTTAATGTCTTCAAGTATTTTATTCATATAGAGAGAAAGTGGTTTTAATGTACTTTAAACGCGCTAAATATGAACCTTTTTATGTAATATAAAATATCGAATATATTAAATTATTATTTAATATATTAAATTATTATTATCTTTTTAAATGATTTGAAGATGTATTATTTGCTTTAAATGAATTTTATTAATTGACTAATAAATAATATACGATATATTCGAATAAGGAATAGAGTTCATCATGAGCAACTGCCATGTCCACTGCCATAGCAGCGGGGCCAAATACATGCTAATGATGTATTTCCTCTGATAAAACTATCTAGTATCTTATTCTAATACAAAGTATATTATTTATTATCCATCCATAAAAATTTGCCACTTACGAGTTTAAATTTATTCTTTATATTATTGTGTTGATTTATATATTTTACTATTTTCTGCTTGATGTTATTTTTATAGTAACCTAGTTTAAAATATGTATATATTAAATCATTTAAATGATTTTGAAGAAAACCAATATCATTACATATTGTTGCAATTCTTAAAATTTCATAATATGGTATGCATGAATGCTCATTTTTTGTATTTGTTGAAATGAAATAAGACCATGAAATATCGAAAATTCGATATTTCACTTTATCCACTAATAAATAATATAAATTAATGAATAAACAGTCAATTTATAATATAATAAAATAATGAAAATTAATGAAATTAAAATAATGAAAATAATATTATTTTTGCCAGTTGCTGTGGCATCGCTGGGCACTGTATGAAAAAGCGACATCATTTTTGTAGCAGCTAGATAATACACTAAGGCCATAACTGGGGACGCACTATGTTAACGTTTACATGTAGTAATTGAGCGAAGCGTAGCATCAGGGAAATGCGGCTTGCTTTATTTGGTCAACCAGTAACCCCCTTTAATCTCAAATTATCATTTTTGATAAAATTGTTGATCATGGTACGTACCGATCTTAATTCACGTTCAAATGCAAACACCTTGCATGTTTGCTTCTTGATATAGAGTCACACATTTCATCGTGCCTTATAGTTTTAAAATCAAATGGAATGGCAGAATTATAGAATTAAACAACTGCAATTTTGAGTTTATTAACGATTTATTGATCTAATTATGTAAGAATATTTAATTGATAAATATCGTTTAAAGTAAATTATAACAATTAAAATTAAAATAAAAAATTTTAAATAGTTGATAGTGATCCATTGTATTGATAAATAATTATTAGAACTGGATCAAAGAAAATAGTACATTTTTTGATATTTCGCTAACTTCTGTTAGCATCTTCATAAAATTGAGTGAAGATGCTAGCGGAAATTAGCGAAATATCAAAAATAATTTCTATTTCCTTTGATCCAGCTCTAATAATTATTTTTAAAAATGTAAATAAATAATTTAAATTAATATTTAAATAAATATTTTTTTGTTAAATACCGTCATATAAATTAAAGCAAGAGAGATTGTGATAAGTCGATTTTTTACAGTAAATTACAAACAGATATGTTTTACCAAATGCAAAAATGTCTTGGTATTCGGAAAATCATTTTATTACAAATGTCTTGTAATAAAATCTTTTAATAAAAAACCACAACCAAAAACTGTAAAATTAAAGAAGATTCTGTCATTAAGCATAATAATATAATTTAGTGAAAATTTATAGTCAGTATTTACATCAAAACGGATTAATTAGCAAATTAATCTATTTATCTTTAACCTGCCTATGTATATCACACCATCATTTATGTTTTAATTGCGATTAATTTTATAGTAAAAATTATTATTTTGTGCACTATACCAATTGATGTACGATGCCTGAAGCCAAATTTCGTTGAAATTTTTGAAAATGTATTAAGCTTCAAAAGAAAGCCGCATAAAAATAGACAAAGTCAGAAATTTATCAGTATCTAACACAAGAATCTCTGTACCGCAATGCTTTCGATGGCACAATTGAGCTGCAACTTTGCCATGTGTTGACAAGTTTTCACCCCGACGCAATAATTATGCATGCCGCTATTATACTCAACTCTGAATTAGCGACTAGAATTTGATTGTTCGATCAGTATGACGGAAAAGATGAAATAAATTTTGATAGATGTTAATTGTAGACACGATTACAGTTCTTTATATTCAATATCATTATCTATTCGACATCTCATCCTTCCAATTCAAATTTAAACGACGAACAAATATTCAATGTCATTTATCTAGAAATGTTTTATAATTTCAAAAGTTTTCTCTGTTTTTAAATGACATTTAGTAATAACTAATCCGTGTCTGGATAATAAGCAAAACGAAATTCATATAACCAAATAAATATAATTTCATTTTAATTCTTGTATAATTTTACTATTCTATATAAAATGGAGAATTACGGCTTGATGCAAAATATGTAATTTTTATTAAATGCTGCTATTAAGTTTTAAGATGAACTCAGTTTTAAGATATTCATAACACCAATTAGATCAGCCAAAAGAATTAGTAAAGTAATTATAAAAATGAATGTAATGATAAATAAAAATAATAAAGAATTATTAGAGCTGGATCAAAGAAAGAAGAAATTATTTTGATATTTCGCTAACTTCTGTTAGATCTACTTAATGGGATATTCAAAGATTATATGATTTCCTATAACTCATATCAAGCTAAAATAAAAAATTGGAATTTAAAATAAAAGTCAAGTTTTACGAATTGACTAATAAATAACAGAAAATGTATCAAAATATGGATTAGAAGTCATCAGAAGGAACTGCAAAATAATTTTATTTATCTATATAATCGCGACAAATGAGCACTAATAATGCGATCGATATAATCACGTTAGCTCAGTAAATTAAATGTTTTTAAAACACAATTTTTTTAATTGTTTCAAAACATGTATATAATTTTAAATCAATTTATTAAAATCACACATTATTTTTATTTTATATTACCAACTCGTAATATAAAAAATTTATCAATTTGCAGAACCTTTCTTTCGATCCAACATTGCATCGGTTCCAAATACGTGTTGAGGACGTATTTCCTCTGACGAAATTTGATTATATTCCAATACAAAGTATTTTATTTATTATCCATACATAAAAATTTGCCACTAAGGAGTTTAAATTTGTTTTTAATATTATTTTGCTGATTTATATATTTTCTGTTTGATGGTATTTTTACAGTAATATTTATAAAATAGTTTATAAAATATTTATTTATTTTATTAAAATATTTATTTATCCATTATCTTATCATATAAGATAGTAATTGGCCGTACTTTATCAGATCATCTAACGGAGTTTTCGTATTTTATATTATTTATAAATTCAAAAATAATGCTAAATAAAATTTAAATAATTAAATAATAAATAACTATAAATAATAATAAATTATTAAATAATTTAATAACTTTATATAAGATTCTCTATAATTTAAGTCAAGATAAATTAAAAAAATTGAAATTTAAAATAAACTACATTTTTAAATATAAGTCATTTTCATGAATTGACTAATAAATATCAGACGTGTTAAGGATTAGAGGTCATCAGCAGGAACCGCTTTGCTATCAGGTTTCGGTTCATATTCTTCGACCCGACATATCATATATAACCTTAATCTTTTGAATGTTGATGCATCTGCTTTCAGGTCTATCCTTGCAACTATTCTGACTTTTGATAATCCATCCCTTTTCAGTAATATCGCTTCTATAAATTTTATCCGTTTAAACAATTTCACTAATACCATAGCCATTAATAGTTTTAATCAGTCAGTTGCAATGTGCTTGTATACCTCGTTTGATCGGTATCATTATCTTGAAGTTAAAAATCTACTAGGTTCCCATCTGGATAGTAATGATTTAAAGTTTAAATATTCTGAAGTCTTCTCTGCAATGAATAATTTTTTAATATGAATTTGGACGCTTTTTCTCTTTATCCCAATTCTGAAAATTTATCTTAAATCAATAATAATTTTTATACCATCATAAATGAGGGATTACTTCTGTTTCTTAGAAAAATTAATATAATCCAGCATAATAATTCTAACGACATTTTAGGTATCTTAGAGAATAATATTCTAGAAGGCATAAGTGCGTATTTATTGCAACCGACACTTTTTATATAAGTAAAGATCGATAAACCGCAAGTATTCAAACATCAAAATAAAATAAAATTAAAAATGAAACAAAAATTAAACCATCAAATAAATATAAATATATGAATAAAATTGAATTAATAGAATCCTTAAATATTTTGATAAATCAAAATTATTTAAAAGTAGGGACATCTATATTTAGACAAGTAAAAGATGTTCCAATGGATGGTAATAGTATCTCAATTATAGCTGACTTGTTTTTAAGCTTTATAGAATATGAATTTGTTCATAACTGTGTAAAAACTAAATCTAAACAATATAAATATATGAAATATATGTTTCGATACATTGATGATATATGTGTATTTAATTCTAATAATTTTTATTCAATTAGTGAGCACATTTATCCAGAAAGCCTTATTCTTAACAAAACCAATATTAATGATAAAGAAGGTGTATATCTAGATATGAACATTAAATTAACATTAACTAAAACTACTATTAATTTATATCGTAAAGATGACATATTTAAATTTACAAGAAACATATTTTTGCATGAGCATTCATGCATACCATATAATATAAAATATAATACATTAAATAATGAAATTTTAAGAATTGCAACAATATGTAATGATATTGGCTTTCTTCAAAATCATTTAAATAATTTAATAGATACATATTTTAAACTAGGTTACTATAAAAATAACATCAAGCAGAAAATAGTAAAATATATAAATCAACACAATAATATAAAGAATAAATTTAAACTCTTAAGTGGCAAATTTTTATGGATGGATAATAAATAATATACTTTGTATTAGAATAAGATACTAGATAGTTATTTTAGAGGAAATACATCATTAGCATGTATTTGGCCCCGCTGCTATGTTGGGTAGAGGAGTTAGGGGCCGAAACCTGATAGCATAGCAGTTCCTCCTGATGACCTCTAATTCTTATTCTGATACAACGTCTGTTATTTATTAGTCAATTCATAAAAATGACGTTTTTTTTAAATTTCAATTTTTTATTTTAACTTGATTTAAATTGTAGAAAATCTAAAAACAATTATTAATTTTATTATTTAATTATTAAATTTTGATTTAGCATTATTATGTTTTGTTTATTTTATAATTATATTAAATACGTAGACTCAGTTAGCTGATTTAAAATTCATTAGATCTATGTGGAAATCTTAAGGAGGCGTGTATGATTAAAACGTATATAGACATAGTGATGCATACGTTAATCTTAACGAATGAAATAAAGAAGATTAAATGTTATAAACCGTTCTCGAAGAACTGGTGGAATACAGTACACAATCGAAAATTCAGAACGTGGAAAACAGCAGCATCCCATTGGATCTCATCAACATCTTTTGACGTAGTCCAAGAAGCTATTAGAACTAAATCAACATAAAACGCTGACACCTTAAATGACGAAAAGATGCTAAACAAATGTCTGATTTTAGATTGTATTAGCACATCGGTAGGCATCGATATCTCTTACAATGACATATTAGACGCATTTCTTCGTAATTCGGAAGTCTCAAGCAATTGAATGCCATGTCCTCCGGCTGCAAAAAACTTCTTAGCTTAAAGAATAAAATCAAAATTGCCAAGCATCTAGTAAATTGCTTACTGTCAGACTATCTAAGCTTTGGATGTGGCAAAATGGTAATTTTTCCAAAAAAATTTGTCAATAATATAAAGGATATTCGTACAATCACAATATCCAACACCCTACTAATAGAGGCTGAAAGAGATTTGGCAATAAAAGTCTCTGAATTTTACGAACGCAACAATCTTATTATCAATAAATTCTTCGGCTTTAGGCAAAGACAAAGCACAATTGGTGCCGTACGAGATTTACAAATGTGTATTTATAAATAAAATTGTCCTTGGATACTTTATTCTCTAGATATTTCAGCAGCTTTTGATAATATATCTTAAGAAGAATTTTTTAAAACAATGATAAAGGATAAAGTTCCAAGCAACATTATTAATAGAATATGGACTAGTCTCAAAGCCAGATATTTTCATATTGATGGATATAAAGATACAAAATATTATCTAACGCAATGTGTGACGCAAAGATCTCCATTATGTCCGATACGTTATGTAATTACTACAAGACACATCTTAAGCAAGATATGTGATAAATTTGTGCTTGGAGTAATTTAAGCTGACGACATTTCTTTGATCTTTCTGAAAACCAAAAAGAAGGATGCAAAGGAAAAGTGTATAGAGAAATGTAAGACCGTCATTGACAAAATAAGACATCGCCTGTTACGTTTAGTTTTAAATTTTAACATGACTAAATTCAAATACATTACAGGAATTCTGATAAAATTACATTCGTGTGCCACGTAATCTGTTTATTAGGCATTATTAATTATCCACACGAGAAAAACAAATTTTTGTTAGAGTTAATTATAACAACGTTTCGGTCAATCACAGTGACCCTTTTCAACTTGAAAAGGGTCACTGTGATTGACCGAAACGTTGTTATAATTAACTCTAACAAAAATTTGTTTTTCTCGTGTGGATAATTAATAATGCCTAATAAACACATTACAGGAATATTCAAACACAAACGGGAATTTAATAGATTTGATGTAACAACTCATGGAAAATATTGCAGGATAGTTAAAATTTTAGGCACGACTTTTATTCCATCATTATCGAATAAGTCGGATATGAACACCTAAAAAATCATTAAAAATGTCTATCAGTTTCTCACCGAGCCTTGAAACTAAATATATTATCAAGAAGATCATACATTGTTTTAAATACATTTATTCTTTCAGTTTTATAATTCTATTTAAGGAATAGGTTACCTGAACAACGTCGCACCTACCTTGACTGTGTAATAAAAATGTTTAGAACAAACAAAATTACTAGTAGTAGCATGAACAAAAACATGTTCACAAAATATATCAAAATTTATTATAAAAAAATTATAAGTAGTTTATGAAATTTAAAAAATCAAAATATTCAGAGAAAATTTTAATTTTAACTACGTCAGTTATTTCATTATTGATTGCAATTTATTTTGGTTTAATACAAATTATTAAAAAAATTATAAGTAGTTTATGAAATTTAAATATTTATAGAACAAAAACAATAATTCACAAGGTCGGAGAGCCGATTTTTCGAAGACAGTGCTTAAGATTTAAACATGGATCTTCACACGGGGATCTAAGATAATTCCCAGTCTGTGGATGGTTTTAGCGTTCCTGTAGCTGCCGAGCGCTTTTTGCTTAATTGAAATAATAATTAAAATAACGTATTAAAATATATCATATAATATATAGTATAATATCATACTATATTTTTATATCAATAATCATACTTATTGATTATTTAATCATACATAATTATCTTAAATAATTAAAATAAATTTCTAATTAATAAATCAAAATTTTTAATTTATATAAAATAAATTTTCTTTTTAAAGAAAAAATTATCAATTTTATAATTTTTGAAGTATTAAATATTGAATTAATAATGTATTAACGTATTTTAACGTATTAAAATATATCATATAATATATAGTATAATATCATACTATATTTTTATACCAATAATCATACTATATTTTGATTAAAATTATATATTTATAAGTTTACAAATATTATGATATTTTTATATATTTGACACGAAACGGCAAACAAATCTAGTCAGCACGAGCTGACACTGTGTTTGGATCAAAATACCTTAATATTGGTTTGCCGTTAAATTTTTTATCGAAACGTTAATTAAGTTACATAACTTACGTTAGGTAAGTTCAAAACGTTAAATAAAAGCTCTGTAGTCTTTGCTGGTGTAATATATATTTGATTGTAATATTAACCAAGTACCTCGTAAGGGGTCCAGCGGTTGTGTAATGACTGAAATATCTTATATCTTTATATATCTTTATATCTTAAATTATATATATATTCAAGCTGCGTATATGGATCCATAAGGATCCAGGTACAAAACCTGGATCTACACTTTAATGAAGTGTAGAAAACAAGCAAAGACACATTATTTATTTAAACGTTTCGTCCGTTTATAGGGACTTCGTCAGAATTTTAATAACCAAGAATTTTTTACCCAGATATTTCAGGGACCCCTAAAGCAGTCGAAACATACCCTAGTCACTTCATTCTACTGAAGATGACTGCTGGGTGGTTAGGAGCGTCTCGGAGTGATGCATTAGACTGATGAAGCTAATGATCGAAGTCCAGTTATTTAGCAGCAAATGTGGATTAAAAATCAATGGTAGCCAGTTTTGGCTCCTGGCCCACAGTTTCAAGTGATTTTTCGCAATAACAATTTATAAACAAATTTTCGTGTTTAAACAAATCAAAAGAGCTAACTGAGCCTACGTATATAATAAATAAAATAAACAAAACATAATAATGCTAAATCAAAATTTAATAATTGTTTTTAGATTTTTTATAATTTAAATCAAGTTAAAATAAAAATCAATTCATTTTTATGAATTGACTAATAAATAACAGACGTTGTATCAGAATAAGAACTAGAGGTCATCAGGAGGAACTGCTATGCTATCAGGTTTCGGCCCCTAACTCCTCTACCCAACATAGCAGCGGGGCCAAATACATGCTAATGATGTATTTCCTCTGAAATAACTATCTAGTATCTTATTCTAATACAAAGTATTTTATTTATTATCCATTCATAAAAATTAGCGACTTAAGAGTTTAAATTTATTCTTTATATTATTGTGTTGATTTTTATATTTTACTATTTTCTGCTTGATGTTATTTTTATAGTAACCTAGTTTAAAATATGTATCTATTAAATTATTTAAATGATTTTGAAGAAAGCCAATATCATTACATATTGTTGCAATTCTTAAAATTTCATTATTTAATGTATTATATTTTACATCACGATTTCGTATTTTTCATATTTCTCAAATTTAATTTTTCTTTTGACATTGATGACTTGTATAAATAATAATTCAATGTTTTTAGAGATGGAGAATTATTTTTACAGTTTACAATATTCTATTCGTGGTTCAATATATGTGAATTATCAATGCAGAAACTATTGAATTCAGTTTTAATTTGGCATTTCGCACATTGTCCATCAATAAATTGTACTCGTCAAAGTCTTTGTTAAAAATTTGTCGGTTTATTTCTTGATGCTACAAATTAGATAAAAACGCTATATTTTATTGAAGACAGTGTCAAAACTAATTTTTTAGCGTTTAACAATAATAATCATGCAATAATTAGAGAGCGGCTCTATTCATTACATTATCTCGAAATGCGAAAGTAGGACAGAAATAAACCAATAGAATCGCACGTGCTCTTTACTGAAATGCAAAGAGCGTTACTACAATAGCGTTTTTGTACTAATCGATAGTTTTCCAACAGAAAATTATTAAGACAGTCGTTTTAAAGCTTTGCAATATTAATCAGAATTTTATACGACGCAGCAATTGTCAATTTATATTTCAAAACGAGCAATGGCATGCTTTATACAGGTTAGCTCCATCATAAGTCATGATTTGTTTATTAAATTTTTATTTTTTATCATAAATATATCCACTTGGGACAGCCAATTATATTAATTTGTATGAATATTTTAAAAAATTGATGAACATTAACTGCCGATTAGTTCTAATAACGAGATACCAATGTTGAACTATTTTTTAACTATTAAATTCCTCTAAAATAGATAACAGTTACTAAAATATGGGAATTTAAAATATAAACCAACGATAGATAACACATTTCATAAGATATTCTTCACGATAGTTTTATAAGTTTTCTAGACTCTAATATTTCATTCAAAATAAAAACCTTTTAAATGCACCATTTTTGATTTTTCTAAAATGTGATTTTGATTGCTTAGCTTTAATGGGGCTGGAAAATACAATTTTGGGGCATCTCTGACAACATTTAGAAGTTTTCTAAAAAATATTTTTCTAATATATTTAGAAAAATATATCAAACAAATTCACGATTTTGATAATCAAATCCAAGGATTAGTCATTTAAACAAATTTTACAAATTGAGCTCACTATAAATAAATGCGATATGATACCCAGAAAATATCGAAATTAGCAGCATCTAGTATTTCTTAATTTAATTTATTTAAATAGTCAATGTAAATGAATATCTTTAAAATTATATCTTAAAATATCTTACATATTTATCAAAACATAAATATGTTTTGTTTATGTTCCTAATGATGCTAGCAGAGAGAGAAATACAAAAATAAAATAGGATTTTGTTGATCCTGCTCTTAAATTCAAGGAAAATTTTGAAATAAATTTCAAAATTTCAATAATCAATAATAAAAATTAAATATTAAAAGCTAAAACTCGTTTATTTATAGAAATTGGTTTAAATTTCAGTGGATAGTGCTTTCTTCATTATACAGTTTAGAATATTTCTAAAGTACAAACTAATAAATAAAATACGTTGTTAGAGGTTAACATTTTATATAACTTATATCAAGTTAAAATTTAAAAGTTAAAATTTACAATAAAAGTCAATTTTTATGAATTGACTAATGAATAACAGACGATGTATCAGAATAAGGTTTTGAGGTAATCAAGAGAAGCTGCTATGCTACCAGGTTTCGGTACCTATTACTCGAACCAACATAGCAGCGGGTTTAAATAAAATCTTTTTATATAAAAACGATTTTTAGAAGAAAAACGATATTCTTTAGCAAAGTGATTTGCATTTGATTTATCAAAAACGAAGTATTTGCATTTGATAAAAGTAAGATAATGAAAAAATATGAAATCAAAGATGAATTCTTACTTTCAAATATTTTTTGTATTAATGTAATTTTAATCTTATATTACGTGTTTTGTATATTCAAAGGACAGTTACCAACTTCTATACAGCCACGACCATCAATCGAATTTACCAGGTTACATTCGTGATCAAAAGATAAGCCAAGATTATTCTCCAGTATTATACAGTCCGAATAGGCAAAGTCCGTCCGTACCGTCGACGTCAATACATATACCAAGTAGATGCCATAATCAATACATATACTCTGACTCGTTAACAAACAATTCTGTATATAGTCAGTGCAATAGTTTCTGTTTCAACCAATCACACATTCAAACGACCGATCATTTTCCTGTTTCTGGTTCGCATTTTTTTCATGATCGAAATAATGATCAACAACATCAGCAATCAAACAACACTGATATTCATTATGATAGTAAACAAACCTTCAATGATTATAGAGTTAGTTGTTCCGTATCCCAACAGAATGTAAATAACATCCTTATAAATCAGATTCGTGATTTGCACATATTCGCGGCGAGATTTAAGCAAAAACGCATCAAATTAGGTATAACACAATCGGAAGTCGGTAGTCAACTTCAATCATTAAGTATTCCAGGGATCGCTTCTTTAAGTCAGAGCACAATTTGCCGATTTGAGTCTTTGACATTAAGTCACAATAACATGCTGGCCTTAAAGCCGATTCTTGAATCTTGGCTTGACTGGGCTGGAAACCTTAATGCAAGTAGCGACTCTAAAATAATATGCAAGAATGATTGTGTTTCTAGCACAATGTCGCGTAAACGAAAACGGACATCAATAGGATTAAGTGAAAAGCATACTCTTGAACTATATTTTGCGGTACAACCACGTCCAAATAGCGAAAGTATTGAACACATCGCAGAAAAGTTAGATCTTACTAGAAACGTTGTTCGTGTTTGGTTTTGCAACCAACGACAAAAGCAAAAACGATTACGATTTTGTTGGAATTAGTGCTTTGAATATTTTTCAGTGAATTACGTTGTTTGTACATTAATATTTCCGTTTTGATTTTTTATTTTTTATAAAATTTATCAACTGCTGCTGACTTAAAAATTGGGATTGAAGCAAAGTGTAGTGTGTCGTCAACAAATTTGAATTAAAACTGCACGATTAAATAAACTTAAAAAAGGAAGCAAACTTAGTAATAAGTTAATTAATTTCAAAATTTATTAATTACAAATTGTAAGAATTCTTAAACTTTCATCTATTTAATATATGAAATTTCTAAAATATATTACTGTATTTTATATTATATGGTATGCATGAATGCTCATGCAAAAATATTTTTCTTGTAAATTTAAATGTCATCTTTACGATATAAGTTAATAGGAGTTTTAGTTAATGTTAATTTAATGTTCATATCTAGATATATACTTTCTTTATCATTAATATTGGTTTTGTTAAGGATAAGGCTTTCTGGATAAATGTGCTCACTAATTGAATAAAAATTATTAGAATTAAATACACATATATCATCAATGTATCGAAACATGTATTTCATATATTTATATTGTTTAGATTTAGTTTTTACACAGTTTTGAACAAATTCATATTCTATAAAGCTTAAAAACAAGTCAGCTTTAATTGCGCTAATATTACCACTTATTGGAACACCTTTTACTTGTCTAAATATAGATGTCTCTACTTTTAAATAATTTTGATTTATCAAAATATTTAAGGATTCTATTAATTCAATTTTATCCATATATTTATATTTACTTGATGGTTTAATTTTTGTTAGATAGGCGTTATAATTATTATAACATATATATGTATATCTTTTTCCGAATATAAGATTAATTAATTTTACTAACGCTTCTTTAATATCTGCTAAATCTAGATTTGTATAAAGCGTACTAAAATCGTATGTATTTTTATTTTAAAAATTTATTCCTTTTGTCTGTTCTAAAAATTCCTTTTGTAGAATTAATACTGAAATAGTGTTTTATACCAGTATTAATTTCGATTACCTTGCAATATGTTTTAAAGTGTGCTTTAATGTCTTCAAGTATTTTATTCATTAATATGAATATATGTAACATATGATATATGTAAATATAATATTGTAAATATAATATTGTAAATATAATATTGTAAATATGATATATTATAAATAAAATATATGAATATAACATGCCAAGATCAATAGAATTGATAGAATTTAATACATTTTACAGTAGCATGTTTTTGTTGATCGATACATACATCTGTTTTAATATATTTTGTATATTAATATACAATCTAATAATATGTTTTAATAACATATTATTTTTAATATTATTTATAATATGTTTTTATAACAATATGTTTTAATATATGATACAATATACAAAATGTACAATAATAAGCAATATATTATTTTTTACAATAAGAGAAAATTATTTTTATACTGAACACGCAGAACTGATATCTCACAAGTCAATATAATAGAAAATATACAATAGGAAATACACAATATATTTTGTATATACAATATACAAAATATACAATAATAAGCAATATATTATTTTTTACAATAGGAGAAAATTATTTTTATACTGTCACGATTATAAAAATAAGATTTGCATATTTCAAATTTCAAAAGATCAACTTACTTACCTTTAAAAAATTCTCTTTAATTACCTTTTTATATACATATAAGAAATTGCATAATGTTCGATTATGAAATAATACTTATTACGATTTAAAATCATAGGCAAAAGATGCTAATTAACAAAAATATCTCGAAATTAATTTTTGTTAGAATTTAATTCATTTTACAGTAGCATGTTTTTGTTGATCGATACATACATTTGTTTTATTTCATTGTCAGAACTGCTGATATTTTCAGTTTGTTGCATTCCGATATTGTTAAGAATCCTAAATTTAAGTTAAAAATAGTTTTGAAGGTAACAAAATGTTGTTTCAAATATTACAGTGTAGGTTTATTCTTGACGGATAGTCTGAATCTGTAAGGGTGTGGACGTACAAAACTAAATGCCGAGATCAATATATCTTAAAAACAAAAACTACAGATCAAACATTCGGCAATAGACATCAATATTCTCGATATTGGGATGCATTTTTGAATTGAAATTTAAGAAGTATATGTTCACCAAATACCTAAGAAATAAAATACAAATTAATACATGGCGTGCATTATAATTGAATGCATTATTTAATTTTATTCAATTCGAAGATGAAAAATTAACCGTTTCAATTTGCGATTTTACAAAAGGTTGACAAATGATACAATGTAAACCTGATTTTAATTGCAATAATAGCAAAAGGAAAATATAAAAGTATAGACAAATCAGTTAATATAACTAAGTTGTTATAAGAGATAAATCACCGAGTATTGCTTCAGTATTTGAAAAATTGTGAATAAAGAAACGTTTGATTGCGAACAACGACTCGATTACAGAATACAGAGAGTCATAAAATAATTTAAAGCAAAAAATAATTAAAATATAATTTCAAAACAATTTACCATCTATAATCAATTAATTATACAAATTTATAAAAGATATGAATATGCACATTAAAAGTTTTAAAATTAAAATTATGCAATGAATTGATAAATTAATTGATAATGTGATTTTAACTCGATAGAATAAAGTTTGACTTAGAGTTACATTTCAATGTAGATTTAGCTTTAGTCACAATGCATCGAATACTAGAAATGCACAAGATGTAAAAAATAACATATCGATCAGCGTATATTTATGAAAACTTCCATAGAGATAAGCAATTACATTGCTTATGAACTATGCACATTTTAATTGCAATAATAGAAAAATTATTTTTATTTAAAATAAACAACAAATTGCGAGAACTTGCATCGAACGGTGAAAAATCGAATATACGAACTCTTAAATAAAAAATCAAGATAATTCTCAAAACAAAAGTTTTAACTTGAAAATATTTAAATTATAATAAATATAATAAATAAAAGAATTTTTAGATGTAAATTTTTAACATTCGTATTGCTCGAAGATGTTGATCAATCTAAATTTTGAATATTTTTTCATTTATACATTTTTTTTCTAAATGTATAAATGTTTATCAAATACAAAACATAATTTACGATGCGAGCAGGATTTGAACCTGCGCGGGATAAACCCAACAGATTTCTAGTCTGTCGCCTTAACCACTCGGCCATCGCACCGTTTTATCCCAATTACTTACATTATATTTGCTTATTACAATTGTAATTCTTAAAAGTAATTCTTAATATAAGTTATAATAAAAAGTTATAAGTTATAATTAAATATATAACGCAAAAATTAGCAGTATCAATTAGTAGTTATAAATACATACGATTTTAGTACTCTTTATACAAATCTAGATTTAGTAGATATTAAAGAAGCGTTAGTAAAATTAATTAACCTTATATTCGGAAAAGGATATACATATATATGTTATAATAATTATAACGCCTATCTAACAAAAATTAAACCATCAAGTAAATATAAATATATGGATAAAATTGAATTGATAGAATCCTTAAATATTTTGATAAATCAAAATTATTTAAAAGTAGGGACATCTATATTTAGACAAGTAAAAGGTGTTCCAATGGGTGGTAATAGTAGCCCAATTATAGCTGACTTGTTTTTAAGCTTTATAGAATATGAATTTGTTCATAACTGTTTAAAAAATAAATCTAAACAATATAAAAATATAAAATATATGTTTCAATAGATTGATGATATATGTGCATGTACTCAAACAATTTTTATTCAATAAGCGAACAAATTTATCCAGGTAGCCTCATTCTTAATAAAACCAATATTAATGATAAAGAAAGTATATCTAGATATGAGCATTAAATTAACATTAACTAAAACTACTATTAATTTATATCGTAAAGATGACATATTTAAATTTACAAGAAACATATTTTTGCATGAGCATTCATGCATACCATATAATATAAAATATAATACATTAAATAATGAAATTTTAAGAATTGCAACAATATGTAATGATATTGGCTTTCTTCCAAAATCATTTAAATAATTTAATAGATACATATTTTTAAACTAGGTTACTATAAAAATAACATCAAGCAGAAAATAGTAAAATATATAAATCAACACAATAATATTAAAAATAAATTTAAAATCATTAGCAGAAAAGTTTTATGGATGATAATAGAAAATATACTTTGTATTAAAATAAGATACTTGATAGTTTTATCAGAGGTAATACGTCCTTAACACGTATTTGGCCCGCTGCTATGTTGGGTAGAGAAGTTAGGTGCCAACACTTGATTACATAGCAGTTCCTTCTGATAACCTCTAATCCTTTTTCTGATACATCGTCTGTTATTTGTAAGTTAATTCATAAAAATTGGCTTTTGTTTTAAATTTTAATTTTTTATTTTAACTTGATATAAATTATAAAAAGTCTTATAACAATTGTTTATTTTATTATTAAATTATAAAATTTTGATTTAGCTTTATTATGTTTTGTTTATTCTATAATTATATTCAATACGTAGACACAGTTAACTGATTTATAAAAAATTTAATGTATAAAATGAAAGGATTTTTTGTGTAGAAAATGCACAATGTTGGCCAGTTGGTTTTTTGGCACACAGAACAGAGGAAGCGCTAAGCTACATAAGCTTTAATACAGTTTACAAAGCTTATCCCTATAAGCTCAACCCTCAATTACAGAGTTTGTATTAAAATATGTGGAAATATATATCCCCGGTTCGAAATCTGAACATCCTGTTTGGGCATTCATTTTGTAACTCGTGCGGAAACTTATCCTGGTCTACTTGTTAGTATAACAGGATCAGTTCTAGCACTTAGTAGCAATTCATTATATATTAATTGCTGATTTATGCAGAGTACTTTCGAAATATAAGTTATATTACTATATAAATTTATTAATATATAATTATTAATATAATCAGATAACATACGTCCTTAACACGTATTTGGCCCCGTTGCTATTTTGGGTAGAGGAGTTAGGGGCCGTAACCTTATAACATAGCAGTTCCTCCTGATGACCTCTAATCTTTATTCTGATGCATCGTCTGTTATTTATTAGTCAATTCATAAAAATGACGTTCATTTTAAATTCCATTTTTTTATTTTAACTTGATTTAAATTATAGAAAATCTAAAAACAATTATTTATTTTATTGTTTAATTATTAAATTTTGATTTGGCATTTTTATGTTTTGTTTATTTTATAATTATATTAAATACTTAGACTCACTTAGCTGATTTGATTTCTTAAATAAAATCGAAATATTTCAAACCTTACTTTTTTAAATATTTTAAAAATTTATAAATTCATAAATTACAAAAAATATTTTATTGCGAAAATTAAATCAATTTTACTAATTAAATGTATTAGATATGTGTCAATCACTATTAGTATTAATCTAATAATCTAAAAATCACTATTACTATTATATATTATAGTAGTGATTTAAATTCAGAAATAATTATTACAAGTCACTGTTCTATAATGGATAAAAAGGGTATAAAGGTTGAATTAGATAATAAAACTATACCTATATTATATTGGAATCCAAAATTACATAAAAATCCAATCAAACCTAGGTTCATATGTAGTGCGTTTAAATGTACATTAAAACCACTTTCTGTTTATATGAATAAAATACTTAAAGTAATTAAAGCACACTTTAAAAAATATTGCAAGGTAATCGAAATTAATACTGGTATAAAACACTATTTCAGTATTAATTCTACAAAAGAATTTTTAGAACGCATTAAAGGAATAAATACGTACAATATTAAAAAATATTGGAATGTAATCGAAATTAATACTGGTATAAAACACTATTTATTAATCCGAAATGACAATCGGAAATGATAACTATAACCTTGCTCTAACAAGGAATAAAATTTACAATTCGCTATATCATTAATGCTTTACTTTAGTAAGCTGATTAATAGTGAAAGCTCGAATATATCGAGCTTTCACTTTTATATTTGATAAAATTAAAAATAAAATGAAAATAACAAACAATTATAAAAGGAAAGATAAAATTAATAAAGATATGTATAAAGAACTTACTAAATTAAAGGATAACTATATAATAACAACTATTGATAAAGCTAGAAATAACTTTGTCTTCATATGCAAAAAGCTTTATTATGATATACTAATGAAAGAGGTTAATTCTAATGATTTAAATGTAAATCCAACATATGAGTGTAGTGATTTAAGTTTAGAAACAATTATTACAAGTCATTGCTCCATAATGGATAAGAAGGGTATAAAGGTTGAATTAGATAATAAAACTATACCTATATTATATTGGAATCCAAAATTACATAAAAATCCAATAAAACCTAGGTTCATATGTAGTGCGTTTAAATGTACATTAAAACCACTTTCTGTCTATATGAATAAAATACTTAAAGTAATTAAAGCACACTTTAAAAAATATTGCAAGGTAATCGAAATTAATACAGGTATAAAACACTATTTAAGTAGCAAACACTTTTGACTTGTCAAAATTCGATTTGATCATATTTATCTGTTCAAAGTTACAATATGCTAATCTCGGTTTGACATGCTCTATTGAACGTTTAAATTGAACGTTTTATTATTTATAACCTAATAATTAAAATTATTGTTAAGAACATAAGGGCTAAATAAAAAGTTGACAACATTCTTCCTTGCTGAACTTCAATATTTTATTAAAATTTGTTATTTTTTGAACATGATTTTAAATAAATTTAAAATATCCTGAAATTTAAATTAATGTAAAAGATTATCGTGAGTTTTTCATACAGAAAACTAATAAAGTTTAAAAGACTTATTCTCATAATTTATAAATTATATGAAAAAATAAAATATTTAATTTGAAAGTCTTTGCAATTGTAAAACAAAATATACATCTTGAATTTTATGGATTTTTGCTAAAAAATAAAATTTATTCAAAAATATTTTAATTTACTTCAATAATGTTAATTAAAAACGATTTTTCGTACATAAAAGATGATATGGTTTTCGCTAAACATATAAGAAATATTTACATCTACATTACATTGGTCCATTCAGTACTGAATGATAAATTAAGGAATTTAAGGAGTGACCCAATATAAGATTAGTGAGTCATTGACATATCGAATAAAATGATTGTAACAGCCGATGTAATCTCACACTATATTAATCTTCCGTTGATGGATGCTATTAAACCAGCATCACCATTACTTATGAACACATAATTTGGGAAGTATCTGGTTGTTACTTAAATTATGCATTGTAGACATTGATTTTGTTTTTGGAACAGAAATGTGGGAACATGTCTATGGTTTGTTCATAAGAAATCCTGTAGCACCTGTACTAGCTGAATTGTATATGATGAGTTGGGATCAATACACTTGGTATCTTATTGAATACCCAAAATGCTGCTTATTAATATATTCAATGGATTTGGTCCAAGCTAGACAATAGTCAGTTATCCTTTCTTGATGTAAATTAAATAAGGTCCCCAAAAATTCCATTAGTAACTGACGTTTCCCAAAACTAAATCGTAAGCTAAATAATGTAGAATGGAAATCTAACATTCCAAAAATGTGAAAAATCTTCGAAGCATCGTCATTATTCCTGAGGGCCGAGGAAATATGCTATAATATTTAAACAATAGAAGATATGATCAGATTCGCAAAAGACTTTTGAGTAGTGGATATGGGCAATTAAAAAATCATATTTTAAAGCAAAAATGTTAGATCTAAGCTAGACGGACATCAACTAAAGACTAAATTATGGGAATACCATTTATAGATGAACGCTGTAACAGAAAAATATCAATACATGTCAACTGCTCCAAAAATAATAAACATAACATCATTGATTATAATAAGAAAATTTTTAAATTAAACAATATTTTTAAGAAAACACTTGAATATGATAAAGATTGTGTCTTATACAAAACACCTATGATTGTGATAATATTTATAGGCCAAAAAGGGTTAGGCTCAGGTACGGTTATAGAGCACTCTTTAAATAGTGATCACATAATTGGTTTTGACAGAAGTGACGTAATCTCAGTTGAAAGTAACATATTTTAGAAAGAAAAATACAAGCAATGTTTAATAAGACAAAAGAGATTTTTTTCATTATAAAAATGCTATGGCTAACAAATATAATATGATTTATGCTAAATAATTAATTCAACTCGACCAATCATTTAACTTTTTATCTTAGAAATTGAATTATATTTTGCGTTCAATAAAATATTAATAATTTTAATCTATTTAATTAATTTTTAATTAATATGATTTTTAGCGAAACACATTCTTTTCGATCATTGAAATTTTATTAAAATATCGCATGAATTTCTATAATTTTATTAAAATAAAATCAGCAACAAACGGGATATCGAGTTATTAATATTGGGTTATAAATATATTTTTTAAATTTCTTTATAGCAAATATTTTATATATAGTTTAAATTTTTTTAAATTAATAATTTAAGTTGAATGGAATCTTAGTCTGTTTGGTTTTTTCTTTGCTTTAAATAAAGGCTTTATTTCTATAAATTTACAATTTGATATAGAGGAACATCTAGTTGTTTGAAGTGATGCGTTTAAATTTGAACATGACCAGCTTGCAACAGCAATTCGTCAATTTTTTCAGCAAACTGTTCAATAACCCTCATAAACACGCCGAAGAGTTTACGCAAAGTAAAGCGAGTTGCAATACCCGATAGGTATTGTACAGTTTGTACAGTTCGGTCATCATACATATCCACAATATATGGAGATACAAACAACAAGGGGATTTTACCGGATCAAATATGAAGGACGCAGTGCATACATCAAAATCAGTTGCTTCTCGAAACCCGAATAATTAGGGTAACAACAGACATGGCAACAATTAATGGAGATACAAATAACAAGGAAATATTACCTTATCAAATGTAAAAGACGCAGTGCAGGCATCAAGATCTTCAGAAGATTCTCGGAACCTAAGCAACTAGGTCAGCAATAAGCAAGTCAAATGGTGTATAATCGGTTATTTATGATAATAAAATAAAATTACTACATCCCAATAACAAAAAAACAATGCATTATCAGATTAAAATATCAAAACGCAGAAAACACATGGAGGTAAAATCCTATTAATCGACAGAGAGTTTTAAAAAGGCAAATTGTTTTTAAATTTATAAGCGATAAAACATACCACACGGTTTTAACATTTACGTGCATAGACTAGAAAAAATATATTAATATGCTGGAGGGACATAAACAATAATACTTTGACATGTCTCTAAAAATAACAGGAATATTAAAAATGATCCCAAAATATGTAGAGACAAATGAAATAACCGAATTTCGTGCTCATTGTAATTGTGTAATGGTTGGACAACATAAAGACTTTGATAACGGATACAAGACATGCTCCAACCATGGGAAGCCAGAAAACGTTTTTACAAGAATATTGTTTTTCGCTGAGAGAGACAAGAACTGAAATTGTTTATTTTTTTAAAAAGCACCAAAGCTTGTTGGAATACCCAAAGTACTTCAAATGCCAGGATGGAGGTATTTCTCTAAAATGTGTAGAAACCCAGTGCGTTCACTGTGCAGGCAAACATGAGTTGGTCATCAAAATGACGGAAGTAGATGCAATGACAAAAGTAGATTCAAACGTGCTCATTGTAACGGCCATCACAAGGCATACTCACATATATTAAGGTGATACAAACTGTTGACGCTTAAAAAATTCAATTATTTGATTTATGACTTTTTTAAAATTCAATTTGCGTTAATTTTGTAATAATTTTGGTCGGTTAATTCCACTATTAAATAGACATATTTTTGTCTATTTCATTTAGTATTTGTTAAGTAATGCATTAGTACATTAAATAATCTTAATCTTTAATTTAAACTTATTATTAAATCTTAAGATTTAATAATAATTTAATCTTATAACGACTCCTGTAAATATAGTTAAAAATAAGGTGGATACAAGAACATAGTATCACATATACACTCTAATGGATAATATTCACAGTCTGTAACAAATAATAATTCACATGCTGAAACTGTTAAGCACATGCAACAAAGTTATAGACATAAGAAAACATCAGGTTACATTACGATGGAACAATGGATAAACAGTGGAAACGGAGTATCAAAGTTCATTTTAAACAATAGAAAGTAACACTGGGAGAAGTTCAAAATAATGATCAAATAAATAAGAGTACATGGTCCAATGGAACAATATGTAGAATAAGAAAGAACAGGAATAAACAATTTTAGCAATTTGAAGAAAAAATTGATCAACAAGAGATATGTGGACAATTCAGCGGTTTTCTTTTCTTTTAATAGAACATCAAAACTGTTTAATGTAAAACTAACTGATGTGAACTTATTCAATTTATTCATGTTCGAAAGTTTTTTAATGTGTATTTGTATAGTTTCCTGATGATAGCAGATGCTATCAAAAATCGGGTCTTAATATAAATATTTTTCCACTCTCTTAATTGTAAATGATTTATTAGAATGTACTTTCGCAAGATAGCGAAAGTACATCTGGCTAAATATGAAAAAGTACATTTTTTCTTAATTGTAAATTTATATGTTAAATAATTTTCTTTAATTATTATTACTAATTTAACCCCTGATTTTCGCATGTACATGTGGTGCGTCTCCGGCCGCCAGTCATGTGATCAAAAGAATCGCAACACTAAAAGCAGAACGAGGTCGTCGGACATACAGCGAAGAGATCCGCAAAATGTGGACAAAAATCGCATTTGAACTAGCCAGAGCCGCGTCTGATTGCATAGGGCACCACGCGCTACCAGAGGTAGCCCTATTCGACCATGCGAGAGATTGCAGTGACAAGTCGCAAGAAGATTTATGACTTTGTTGTGATTTTATTTTGGTTTTATTGAGCATAGCATTGCGTGGCAGATCAATTCTTTATCAAGAAAAAAAATTGGACAAAAAAACTTTAAATTAAAAAAATCATAATCATAATTATTACTTTTTGTCATAATATAGTACAACAAACGGTTCCCGCAAATTGGCCATTATAAAAGGAAAATTGTAACTTTATATAACACAATTAAGATTTTTACGCTCAAGCACGAAACGCTGACTCTGACTTTTCCGGACTACGATTGACTTCCAATAGAGTATGGGCGCGGGAAGCGGGGGCGCCTGAGGCACATAGAAATTGCCCTAGCCAGCACGAAGCTGATCCTCCGTCTTATACCGCCAATTGTCTGATTGTAGTCGGAACTGCTTTTTAATGCAAACAGGGTTGCTATGAGCTTTAGAACGATGGACGTCGATGGGCCTTCCCTTCCTGAAGATGAGAAGGTAACCGGGAAGAACGTACTTCGTTCAACCCTGGATATCCTTTCGAGGTATAGCGCGTTTTTACGTGCCACGTGGTATGCGTTTGCAGTTGATGGAGACTTGGTTGAGTACGATAGAACATTTAAAAATTACTATATCCAGGAAGGATCGCTCACATCGGTTATCAAGCAGTCCCTACATACCACATCTGCTCTGGCATCACGGTCCCTTAGCGTCGTCGACACTTTGAACATTTATCGTTCGTGGACTGGAGTCAGCATTGGCTCGATCGCTGTACACAGCGCGACTTTCGATAGTACTTCTGCGATAGTGTCACGAATCATGTTGTGCCGAATAATGGCAAGGCAACCTCTCTTGCAAGAAAGTGAATGAGTTAAGGAGTTTTGCATACCACAAATGCAAAGTGGTGGGGCGTCGGGAGGTGTTATGCCATACCTGCCACAAAGAGCGTCTTTAAATTCACGAGGTGAGATATGATAACCCTTTCTCGCTAATGACCTGGAACTTAGCCATAGAGAAGCGCCTTTCTCTGCTGCGTAAGCGATTATAATCATAATTATAATAATCATAGTAAAATATGTGTAAAAAAGTACTTTCGCCATCTTTCGAATATCTTACATTAGGTGGCTATAATATCCTACATTAGGTGGCTATATTAGGAACTATAAATGTAAGGAATTCCGTTAAGTAGACAGGTATAGTTTCTTAATAAGACAAAAGAGATTTTTTTCATTATAAAAATGCTATGGCTAACAAATATAATATGATTTATGATAAATAATTAATTCAACTCGACCAATCATTTAACTTTTTATCTTAGAAAGTGAATTATATTTTGCGTTCAATAAAATATTAATAATTTTAATCTATTTAATTAATTTTTAATTAATATGATTTTTAGCGAAACACATTCTTTTCGATCATTGAAATTTTATTGAAATGTCACATGAATTTTTACAATTTTATTAAAATGCAAATAGCGCAAACACTGTATGCATCAATTTACAAGATTCTAATGTAGAAATGCGATGGCAGAGGTTCTTTAATGCGATGGCAGAGTTTCTTTAGAGTGTAAACATAAATTATTAATAAACTTTAAGTATCAATTAATAACGTGACCGAAAATGCGCATGTGTCTTGTTGGGCAATAATTACTGTTGCAATAGAACATTCAATTTCAAATATTGCTGTCAGTATGCAAGTTCCCAAGAGGAAAGCAAAATTGCTAACAAATAATATCGAAAAAATATCAGCTCTCAGAACCATTAAAAGACAACGTATTTATAACAAAATAGTTAAAGCGGATTCTGTTTGTTCTCGTGGCAAATGTCAGCAATTAAATTATGAGAAGCAGACTTGTCCGACTTTAGCTCCGAATTTTTTATTCTCACTAATATCCCACACACCAACGTCAAATACTGGTAATCGTTCTGGTCGACTTGTCGTATATATTAATTCAGCTGATCCTTGTGACGATTCCTAAAAAAATTGAAATAAAATTGAATGCTGGCGTTGACACAATTTTATCATTTTTATCAAAAATGATATTATCAAAAATCTGATTCGGTCTTGTTCTGAACAAATACTTTTAATAATGTTTCAATGTACAAAATTGATTTAATTAGGATACGCAAATATCAAATTAATAGATAATAATGATGATTTAATTATATTTTTGATACTATTGTATCCTCAGGTCGATTACAGTTAGTAACTAATTCAAATTCGGGTAAAGCTCAAAAAGTACACTATTTACCGTACAAGTATCTGTTAAAACATTGTATCTAAACTGGTGGGAAGCAAATGCATGCAATAGCTGGTCATTCCAACTTAACAAAGTCAGCCCTTTGTTAGCCTTTTTAAGTGGTGAATTATCACAGTAGAATGTCAACTTTTGACTTGCTTCATTAGATAATCGTTGAAGAGCAACAATTTGATTCTTCGGTGCATTGTATGGGAACTAAAAACAAAAGCGAATTACCGCAAATTCTTATCTACATACATTAATTGTAGATAAGAAGGTTGATAGTATTTACTAAATTAAATTTTCACTAGTCACATACGAGCTTCTTCGGGATACAAATTTCTCATAGATATTTTGTATCCTGAAGGAGCTCGTATGTGACGAGTGCAAAATTGATTCAATAATTGCTCCCAACCTTCCTATCTACAACTAATTAAATTGGAAATTTTTCAAACTTACATTAATAAAACGCAATTCTTGATTAAGCCAAACAATCTGATCAGCTGGATTCTCGGAAGAGCCATAGTACTTTATTGGATCAGAATCCGTTACTTGAATACACGATTCTTTAGTCAATGCATCACAGTATACTTTTATTGCATCATCAATTTGACCTCTATTAGGGTCAATCCAATATTCACCGCTTTCTTTAATATTCGCAACTTCAAATAATTGCTTACATGTAAGTCCTGGGTTTTTTTGCGATCCGTCGGGCTTACTAATACCCATGGCAGATGCTGCATCACGGAGCAAAGGAGCAATACGTCTAGCTGCATCTCGCTGAAAGCGCTTTTGGTATTCTGGTGGCCTTGAACCGTGGCCGCCCATATTTGGAATCATGTCCGGTGGAACAGGAAGTGATCCAGAGACAACTGGCGGAAATCCACCAGGTCCTTTTACTGCTCCTTGTGCAGCGAAAATACTACTTAATATAGATGCATCAAATGATCCTCCTTCACATGGTGGTCCAGGTGGACCTGGTGGACCGGGTGGGCCGAGAGGTCCCATTGGACCAATTGATCCGTCGCGACCAGATGTTCCCTAAAAATTTAAAAATAGCTAAAATGGTTAAAATAGTATCAACTAACCGGTAATCCATGCGGACCAGAAGGACCAGTTGAGCCCATTCGTCCACGTCCTCCACTAGGACCAGGTGCGCCTGGCATTCCAGTAGAACCTGGCTCTCCAGATTCTCCTTGATCTCCTTGTGGGCCAGGTTTACCAGGAATTCCAGGAGCACCTGTCCATCCTTTATCACCTTTATCACCCTGTAAATTTACAAATAAATATAATTAGTCAATTACAATGTTTTATACCTTTTCCCCGGCTCTACCTTGTTCACCATTTTTACCGTCATTTCCACGATCACCTTTTTCTCCCCTGGGACCAGTTGGACCCGGTAACCCATCTCTCCCGTCTTTCCCCTATAGATAAGAATAGTTATAAATAAAAATTGTAAATCGCAGATTCACACCGGTAATCCAATCGCACCAGATTCTCCAGGTGGTCCTGTAGGTCCTGATGAACCTGGAAGACCTTGTGGGCCAAATGGACCTGTGCTTCCAGGTTGTCCGGGCATTCCATCTTTTCCTCGTGGGCCTGGTAATCCTTGTGAACCAGGTGCACCGTCGTTTCCGGCAGGGCCTTGTGGTCCTACAGGTCCCGGATGACCAATATGGCCTTGTGGACCATCTTTCCCTGGTATTCCACTACTGCCTTTTTTACCAGGCTCTCCATCCTTTCCATGTTGTCCTATTAACAAACATAGTATTAAAACTAAAACACGTCAACTAAATGCTACCTTGTGGTCCCGTCATTCCAGGTGAACCAGTAAGTCCAGGCAATCCCGGTGGTCCCCGTTCGCCTTGTGGCCCAGGAGTTCCAGCTTCACCACGCTGTCCAGGTGGTCCGACTGGTCCTAACTTTCCGTCCTCTCCAGTATTTCCTTTCGGCCCAGTTTCTCCACGATCTCCTTTGGCTCCTTCAGGTCCAGGCTGTCCTTCTGGCCCCTAAGCGATTATTGCAATTTAAATGTTATTAAAAAGTGTTTTTATGTAAACTACTTTTTCTCCATTCTGTCCATGTTTCCCTGGTGAACCACGTTCACCACGTGCCCCTTCTTTACCAGGCATACCAGGCATTCCTACTATTCCAGGTGAACCATCTCGGCCAGCTTCTCCTGGAGAACCTGGCTTTCCGTCTTTTCCTGGATTTCCTTGAATTCCAGGTGGACCAGATGGGCCATCGAGTCCTTGATCACCCTTTTCTCCTGGTGAGCCTGACGGCCCGATAAGACCTGGCTTACCTTGTATTCCACGTTCACCCATTGGACCCTAAAAATATTTTAAAATTTGCGTGATTAATTTTATTCTACCATTGGTCCCATTCGTCCTGGAGGCCCAGATTCGCCTTTGTTTCCCTTTTCTCCTCGCTCTCCGGATTGTCCTACTTCACCCGGTGATCCTGTTAATCCTTGTACACCTGTACTCAACACAAATTAATCAATCATTAAAGTAAAATTAATGTGTTTTATGTATAAAATCTAAAAGTATTATCTAAAATTCTAAAATTCTAAAATCGAATTTTATAAAATCATGTTTAGTATTTTCTACTACAAATATTCTACTATTAATTTAAATACATGAAATATGAATATTACAAACCTTTTTGACCAGGACTTCCCACTAGGCCTTGCTCTCCAGGTGGTCCTTGTGGACCTGTCGAACCTTCACGACCAGCTTGTCCCTGTGGTCCTTTAGCACCAGCTGAGCCCTATTAAATTTCGATGTAAAATAATCAATGAGCAAAATATTACCTTTTCTCCTTGAGGGCCTTGTGCACCTGCCTGGCCTCGTAATCCTGGTGCACCTGCGTTCCCAGGAAATCCACGAGGTCCACGTTCACCAGGTGCTCCTCTTAAACCCTTAATAATAAATTAAAATTTACCAAAATTATGTCACAGATTTATCTATCTGTAAGGATACTTTTAAGAACATTGCATAGTCAATATCGCAAACGAGTCGAGTGATCGTAAGCCAGCATTAAGAAGACAAATAGTGAAACGTGGACATTGGATCCATAGCTGATAAAATTTACCAATACTGAAATGTATTGCACATTATTTTATAAATATAAAATTTTCACAATTAATAAATTGTAAATATAACCGTTTATCGATATTATTTTAATATATCAGCTGATTTTTATAATTAGTTATATAACTGTTAAATTAGTAAAATTCGTCGATCGACTGAAGCGAGCGCATTATCAAAATCTGTAAAAGTCACATAGAGAGAGCACTAGCAAGGTGATAAGCATTGCTGAACAACCATTTGGACCTTAAATGCAGTGTTTAGTGTATCTCGACATAAACAAAATCAGTGGTATTCATACAGTAGTGAATATCTACAAAACTTCATTAGAGTTCATGTAATTACAACAATAATTTAAATTTTCATAAAGCTTTTGCGTTCGAACATTCGGGGCAAATCGATTATTTACAAATTTAGAACATTCGATGCACATTTGAATTGTTCTCAGCATTTTCTAATCTTACATAATTTATACCATTTTGCAAAAGGTCTGCTATCATCACCAGAACAGAGCTTTTGAAACATTTATTGTTCAAATGATAAAACTCATATATGGATTTAACAGAAAATAGTGAAACTATTTTTTACTCTTAAAATAAAACTTAATAAATTTTGTTTTACGATACCTTTAATTTTCATTTTGAAAAGGACACTTTTTAAAATAATAATTACAAATGTTATAATTACTCAATTTTATATTTAACACTTCGTCAGAATAAATTTTACAAAGATTACAATACGCACATGACGATGCAAATGTGGTCGAAAATTCTTAATTTAGAAATTAATGTTTCTTTAAAGAAAAGTAAAAAGAAAAAGTTTTATTTTCTGCGGAAAGAAACGAGATTTTTTCAAATATCATATCTTTAAACTGATACATCCGAAATTTGATACATTTTGAAAATTTCTTTGAAATTATAATAATTTGTGATAAACATTTAGCCATTGAAATTTGTAAGGCATTCACTTGTTAATTTTTAAGCAAAAGTCGTTGATGAAAAATCTCTCAGATGAAAACTTGGGAATAGAAAATGATAAAATCAAAACAAAATTAGAAGCATCGCATGGTACAAAACCAATTATTTCGCAATTATTTGAATATTGTAATTCATATTACCTTAACTTTTCGTAAATTAATAATTTTTTACGGCATCTCTTTTAGTCTTACTAAATTTATTAAATATCATTCGTGTTTTACCGAATGATAAAATATTTTATTTACTATTTTATATATTTTTTTAATATAAAAAAATATTTTAATATTTAAATATTTTAATATTAAAAAATAGTCTTCTATTTTTGAAAATAGAAGACTTGCAAATATACCGTTAGAATTATTTAATTGTTTAATTAATTATTCAATTAAATAATTAATAAAAAATAATTAATTAACTAATAAATAATTAATTAAATAATTAATAAAATTATCACATGTTGTTATCACATGTTGAAACTTATAAAAAATTATCGTGGAAATGATCAGCACAAAATTATTCCGATATTACAGAGATAACACCTTCACATAAAAATATTTCGATGACTATATGAAATCGTTACTAATTTAAACTACAATACCTCTTCGCCTGGTGCGCCGTCTCTACCCATCGGTCCAGGTTTGCCATCATCACCTCGCTCACCTTTCTCTCCAGGCTCACCAGCTTGTCCTGGACGGCCACGGACACCAGGTGATCCATCTCTACCAGGCATACCATCTTTCCCAGGAAGGCCAGTTGGTCCAGGAGGTCCTTGATTTCCTGATGAACCTGTTGGTCCCTGTAATAACTCATTAATAAAATTGCCGATATATTAAACATTTACCATCGGACCAGGCCTGCCCATTAATCCTTGAGGTCCAGGACTTCCGTCTTTACCCGGTTCACCTCTTTCTCCTGGTGGGCCTACAAAGCCCCTTTGTCCACGTTGACCAGCATTTCCTTTAGCGCCAGGAGATCCATCTAGACCTGGCTTACCCGGCTCACCTCTTCCACCAGGCGATCCTGGTGATCCTGTGAGTCCGGGTGGACCTTGAGGACCAGGAGCTCCGGCCATTCCACGCTCACCTTGAGTACCACGTTTTCCTTCAGGTCCCAGTGGACCAGGGGGACCAGTTTCTCCTAAATCATTTATGATAAATTTATATTTTCTACAAACGTAGAAAATTTATACCTCTTTGGCCAGGTTGACCAGCTCTTCCTGGCATTCCAGGTCTTCCCGGTTGACCAGACTCGCCTTGTGTTCCAGTTTCACCCTGCATGCCAACATCACCAGTTCTTCCTGCTTCTCCTTTTTGTCCAGCTGCACCTGGTATTCCCGGTGATCCAGAAAGTCCAGCAGGTCCCTAAAATTAAATTTAAATAACTCACTTACTAACTTATTTATTAGTTTTATTACCTTATCATTAGTTTTATTAATTAATTAATAAAATTAATTAATAAAAATTAATAATAAATAAATAATTTTTGATTTACCTGATTCTTGGCATAAATGGTTGACAACTTGATGTCAGACCTTTCATATCAGACTTAAATTTTGAGTACGTAAGAATAAAAATTAAGTCTAATTAAACAGTTTTTAGAACTTTAAATTCTAAATTAATCCACTAAAGTTATTGGATCAAGTAAACTAGTAAATTTCTTACACGATCGCCAGGTGCTCCTGATGGACCTGGAGATCCCTGTAACCCAGCCTGTCCTTGTTTTCCTGGTTGCCCTGGTCTTCCAACAGGGCCAGGTTGACCACGTGCTCCTTGTGGCCCAGTTGGACCACTATCGCCTTTTTCACCTTGTGGCCCAACTTGTCCCTAAAATATTGTGATTATTTTACATTAAAAGCGAAAATTTGCACACAGGAATTCCACGAGGGCCTGGTGGTCCTGAATCTCCAGGTAAGCCGGCTGCTCCAGGTGATCCAACAGATCCCGGTATTCCCGCTGCACCAGGTTCACCCTAAAACGTGAAATGGATTAAAGTCAATGTTGTATTCATTAATATATTGCTGAAAATAAAAGTATGCTAATAATGTAGTTTATAAAATAAATATCAAAGAATCAAATTATATCTAATTGAGCCTAGAAATTTAATTCCTATTTAAAATTTACAAAAATTAAATTGGAAATAAAATACAATGGCTAATTAAAAACAAAATGTTACTAAGCAAATAACAACAAAAGGTCTTTCCAATTTTCTAAGTATTAACACTTGAAAGGCGAAATGTGGTAAATTCTTAAATATTTACATTTAATAACAAAAAGCAAACATATTGTTAGCGTATTAATCAAATTATTATATATAACTGATGCAATTATAATAGATGCAGTTTGAAAAGTAAAGAGCCAAGGTATAAAGTTATTATCAATTCATGCAGCTAATCACTTAAAATAATCTATTAAACGATTTACATTTATCGTAATGTGATAAAGCTCAAATGTTTGATAAATTGAAAGAATATGAATTGTAAGATTAATAAATTGTAGGATAAATTGTAAGAATGTATTATTGTATTGAATATTTTACTTTATGATGCATAATATTTTAAATTTAACACCCAAACGTTTGCATTGTTATTAATACCACAATTTATAAAATTACGTTCAAAATGTGAAACATACCGCACTTCCTTTAAGGCCAGTTAATCCAATTGGGCCTGTTGAACCTCTTTGACCTGGTGGTCCAACTGGACCAGCAGAACCTGGTTCGCCAATGGCCCCTTGTAATCCAGGGGGTCCTCGTGGTCCATCAGATCCAGAGTCACCTAACAAAAATCACTTTTTACAATCGACTTGTTTGAATTGTATGAAATGCATGTCACTGAAATTAGCAGGTTGTTAATATTTTTGTTATGTGACCAATTATTGTCATCAATTATATGTTTCTCATTTAAAAATTAAAAATTAAATATTAATTAAATAAATATAATTAAATTAATTACAATTAAATTAAATATTTAACTCACATTAAAAATTAAATATTCATATTTTATAGAATTTGATCACAAAATATTTAAAGTATTTCATTCCTTTCATCGCATTTAAATAAATATTTTTGTAGATTCAAATGTGTCAAATTATGTTCTATAAAATAAAAATTAAAAACAACAAAATTTATTAAATCAACATTTGAAGAAAGCTTTCACTCTTTTAGAAAGAAAATTATTATTTAAAAAAATAATATTCAAATCAGCATAAAACGTTTTTAATGATCCATTGATTGATAGCGAACTATTGGAGCTGGATCAAAGAAAGGATGACAATTTTATTTTATATTTCGCTAACTTCTGTTAGCATCTTCAGAAAATTACAATATGTTTTAATTTATTACAACATATTGTACTGTTTTGATTGCATCATCAGAAAGCATACATCATTTTACATATTATTTTACAATTTCATCAGCCAAATTAGTGAATATTTCGATCAATATGATCTAATATTTAAATTAGATATTTTAGATTATTAGTCTAAAATTTAATTGATTGATCTAAAATCTAAAATTGATTAATGAATAAATCACTTAACTGAATTTACAATGTTATAATGCGACTTAAATTTAAGATCTTCAAATAGTTAGCTTAATTAAATGTAAACTTCCAAAATACATAACTTTTTCAAGATTTTTTCATGTAGAAACAATTCTTATAAATATTTAAAATTTCACATTTGTATTTAAAGTCTAACCCGCTGATTTACTTACCTTTAGCTCCAGATTGTCCAGGGAATCCAATATTCCCAGGAGGACCTGATGGTCCAACGGGACCTGCTTCTCCTGGAGAGCCATCCAAACCTCTAGCACCTGGTGGACCAGGTTGTCCGGTCTTTCCACGTTCCCCCATTGGTCCTAGTGGACCCTAAACATATCACTAATATCCCTGCTAATTGATAGAATAATGTACCGTTGGTCCTTGAGGTCCAGCCATTCCCATTGGTCCTACTGCTCCAGTATCACCTTTATGGCCTTGATCACCTTTTGGTCCAGGTTGGCCAGGCCATCCCTAGAAATATGAGTCAGTATGAAGGTACATTATTAGGCAAGTTCACTAATTTACCGCATGTCCTTTTGCTCCAGGAAGACCAATTGGTCCAGAAGCACCTCTTGGGCCTATTGGACCTTGTGAACCGACTTGTCCAGGTGGTCCAGGCTGTCCGGGTTCTCCCTAAACTATACGTTTAAAATGTTTAAAAAATAAAGTATAAATTACAGTATGTCCCTGTTGTCCTTGTGGTCCAGGCTGTCCAGCTAGTCCTTGAGGACCCTTTTAAGAAAAATACATTTGTTATCGAACAAATTCATATATACAATCAAACCGGTGGTCCTGGATCTCCAGGTTCACCTCTTGGTCCCTGCATGCCCGGCAAACCTTGTATACCAGGAGATCCTTGTTGTCCTCTTGGGCCAGTTTGGCCAGGAACAGCAGCAAATCCGAATCCAATCGGTCTTACGCCAGCCTTATCTCCTGATACAGGTATCTAGATATAAACAATATAATGTTAAGTACAAATTATGCAATAATTCTTACATCTTCATCACTATTTTCAGCAGGAAAGTCCTGTAAAAATTAAAAGATGTCATTTGCCTTATTCGGATATTATAAACTTACAACTTCCTCGTATTCATCTTCCGGCTAAAATAATATCAATGTCGAATTATACAGTTATTTTATAATTGCACTTACTCGTTGAGCACCTGCGAAAGCAGATCTTGTTTCTAAAACAAAACAATCTTTAGGATATTTTTTATTCACTTTTTATATTGAATAATCATGGTGCAATGTGATTATAAAGTGATTATAAAATATAGCGGACAAGCGTAATTGAATGTGAGTATTAAAATACTAACTAAAAAATCAAATAAATATTTTCAATTTATATCCCTGCTAGGCTGATGTAGTCGAGAGAATTAACACATCACAATGACACAGACAATATGTTGTTACTTTGCTGGGGCGGCAAATAATTAATTAATTATTAATTAAATTTCATAATAATTTGACGATTATTACCTTAATGTTTTTACATAGAAACATTCATCTACGCAGGGCCATTATTACACGAAGAGCAAAGTGTCAACGATTGATTAAATATCGTATAAAAATATATGTTGTGATATGTTAGACACACATGTGAATATAATTTTATATAATAAAATATCTATTAAATAAATTAAAAATTCTATTATACAATATATAATATTTGTAATATTATGATATTATGTTTAAAATAACTATTTTAAAGCTTTCATGTATACTTATATGCATATAATGTTAATTAGCAATAATTTAACATATTTATTTTTTTAAGTTTAGAAGATAATCCATAATCATTAAATAATATTAACATATGATATGAATCGAATTACAAAAGACGTCAATTTGAGATTCATCAATTTATCGAGCCCAGGTGTACTAAATTTTACATTTTTACAGTCACAATTGCATCTAATATTTCATACCAGTAACAGTTTTTCTTTTTTGAAAATTTCATATTCAATTTCATCGCACATTTTACGTCTTTTGTCATCACACAGCAAGAACCTGTACCTTACTGTCAGTAGTTCATTTGGCTTTACAGAAGGACTTTATTTTTCGTGTTGTCATAAACATTATTTGACATTATAGCTTTTCGATTTTTAAACATTACGCAAATCCTCGAGAGCTCTAATTAAATCAGGAATTATATTCAAATATTCATGCACTTTGGTCAGACTCAATTTTTAAAATAGTAAGTAGTTTATCTGGTCATTCATATTTTACTAAACATTTCATCATCTTCAATTTGATGTTTGCTACAAACATCAAATTAATATAATCCTATTTATAGAATTTATTACAATAAATTAATAATTAGAATCAAAAAAGTAACATTAACAATTTTAAATAGCTGATAATGATCCATTATTGATAAATAATTGTTTGAGCTGGATCACAGAAGAGAGGAAATTATTTTTTATATTTCGCTAACTTCTGTTAGCGAAAACTACTGTTAACTTCATTAACTTCTATAATAATATATATAATTGATAAAATTGATATTATCTATAATTGATAAATCAAATCAGCTAACTAAGTCTACGAATTTAATATAATTATAAAATAAACAAAACATAATAATGCTAAATCAAAATTTAATAATTAAATAATAAAATTAATAATTGTTTTTAGATTTTCTATAATTTAAATCAAGTTAAAATAAAAAATTGAAATTTAAAATAAACGTCATTTTTATAAATTGACTAATAGATAACAAACTATGTATCAGAATAAGGATTAGAGGTCATAAGGAGGAACTGCTATGCTATCAGGTTTCGGCCCCTAACTCCTCTACCCAACATAGCAGCGGGGCCAAATACGTGTTAAGGACGTATTTCCTCTGATAAAACTATCTAGTATCTTATTTTAATACAAAGTATATTATTTATTATCCATCCATAAAAATTTCCGCTTATGATTTTAAATCTATTTTTAATATTATTGTGTTAATTTATATATTTTACTATTTTCTGTTTGATGGTATTTTTATAGTAACCTAGTTTAAAATATGTATCTATTAAATTATTTAAATGATTTTGAAGAAAGCCAATATCATTACATATTGTTGCAATTCTTAAAATTTCATTATTTAATGTATTATATTTTATATTATATGGTATGCATGAATGCTCATGCAAAAATATGTTTCTTGTAAATTTAAATATGTCATCTTTACGATATAAATTAATAGTAGTTTTAGTTAATGTTAATTTAATGTTCATATCTAGATATACACCTTCTTTATCATTAATATTGGTTTTGTTAAGAATGAGGCTACCTGGATAAATTTGTTCACTAATTGAATAAAAATTATTAGAATTAAATACACATATATCATCAATGTATCGAAACATATATTTCATATATTTATATTGTTTAGATTTAGTTTTTACACAGTTATGAACAAATTCATATTCTATAAAGCTTAAAAACAAGTCAGCTATAATTGGGCTACTATTACCACCCATTGGAACACCTTTTACTTGTCTAAATATAGATGTCCCTACTTTTAAATAATTTTGATTTATCAAAATATTTAAGGATTCTATTAATTCAATTTTATCCATATATTTATATTTACTTGATGGTTTAATTTTTGTTAGATAGGCGTTATAATTATTATAACATATATATGTATATCTTTTTCCGAATATAAGATTAATTAATTTTACTAACACTTCTTTAATATCTACTAAACCTAGATTTGTATAAAGAGTACTAAAATCGTATGTATTTATATTTTGAAAATTTATTCCTTTTGTCTTTTCTAAAAATTCTTTTGTATTAAGGGTTTACGCAGTTTGATATTTAAAATAGGAAAGAGTGAAACAAGTTTTTTATTTAAAGTCAAATTTTCGATATATTGCATATATCACATTATTTTAATTTTATTAAGAAAAAATAAATATATTTAACTGATAAATATTTTATCTAATATCATCATATAAATAATAATTTATTTATTTTAATAAATTTTTTTGACTCTATCCTAATTTTAAATATTCTTAAATGAGTAGACAATCAATATTTATAATTAATTATTAGCATAATTACTAATTGAATATTTTTTATTGGTAATCTAAGAATTCTTAATAAAAAATTTGCTTACTTGGTAGGCTCGCCTTTGCTCCTTTTACTAAGGTGCGAGTTGGCTTCTGTTTACGAGCTGATGATACTCGACCTTCACTAGTATGCAATAGACCACATGATATGACAAAAATTAGAAATAATTTTTCTATTGCTAATTTCATATCTTCCAATTAAACAATCCAATATTGTCTAGTACTGTTCCATAAAAGCTACATATATATAATAAATAACAAATAGCAAACCACCGAAAATTTTAAAAGATACTTACAGTATCTTCTGCTGAACAGAATACCAATCTTTTTAATCTCTTCTATGTAGCGAAAAGTATAAATGGAATGATCCTTTATTTCTTTTTCCTTGTCTTACCTTTTGTGTCACTTTTCATGCACAAACAACAAAAGAAAAGCTTTGTGCATAATTAATATTTTCGATATGAAATCACTCGAATTATGCTGTCTTCTTAATAATAGAGAACGGGAACTTACGAGTTGGCAGTTGAAAGGTGCAAAGATTATCTTGTATTGTTGCCTTAAAAAACTTTTACATGAAAATAAGAAACCTAATAGGAATTATTCTACTTGTTTACTACTTAGAAAGAATCGATCAGAAAGAATTTTGACATTGATCTATTCTTTGAAAATATCAAGTAAAGCTTTTCGGCTGTGAAGAACTAAGATCCAATAATAACTAATTTGTTGGGTAATGTTCTACTAAACGGGGTTTAAGCTAAGGTTTTTTGCAAAACAAACATTAACCACTACATAGTAGAAGCAAAGATAACCTACAAATACTCAAATGTTAAAATTTGATAATTTGATAATTTGAGATTTTAAAAATTCTCTAGCTTTTTCTATAATTAAGAGTAAGGAATTAATTTTGATACATTATTTTCTATTCTAAAATAATTGAAACATTGCATTTCTCAGATTCAAATAATCAAAATAAAACTAAGGATTTTGTTAAGAGTCTCGAAGCCATATTGTGTTAATATTGTAATGTCAACTTCACACATGCAAAGATGATATCCTTTTTATAATAAATGTAATGCATCAAATATTTTAAAGTGCCGATTGTCTAAATCATTCCGATAAGATTGAGATTTAAAAGAATTATTAAAATATACAAAAATATATAAATAAAAGATATAAAATATAAAAATATAAAATATAGAATAATAAATATAGTCAAAAATATACAAATTATAATTGTCTTATCCACTTATAAGTGGGAAATTAATTTATTTGCTATCCAACATGATGCCTACCCACGTGATGATTGTGATATATACATTGATTGCGATCCAAGTTAGTGTCTAATATTTAAATGTTACGTAAATATACGTAATGTTATTTTCACGAATAACTGGCAAAGAAATAACTTTTGTATTTTTTACATAATTTTAAAATAATTATTTTTTCATTTTCGAAAATCGGTAATAAATTCATTCATTTGATACTATACACTTACGTACAGCATATATAGATTTAATTAAAGTTAGTGGATTGAAAAATTCATTTGATTACATAAAACAATTACTTTTTCATAATGATTTACATTATGATAATTTTCAAATCCGTTTTTATGTAATACTGCGTTTCGTAATATTACACTGCGTTTCGTAATGAATTTACAAATTTATTCACAAATATTTTAATTAATTAAAAAATAAATCTTTATGTAAAATTTAAAATATCTTTCAACTTTAATAAAGTTTATAGTTTTTTGAGTTTAGGAAATTTTCAATTTGTAAAATATCAAAAATGTCTTCATTGATTAAAAGCACGAAACATAAATGATATCCATGACAATCCAATTCCTCTACCATAAAAGATTTTGATTCCAGTTTGATTTGCAATGTGACAAGGACTATTTTCGAAGATCTTAAATTATCACCGATTGCTCGTGTTAAATGATCAATACTGTGGCTGTTTGCACAGGTGACATTAGCCGACAGTATTTTTCAAGCCGACGCTGTTTACTAGTCGGTCATAAAACGCGAGTTAAATACCTACAAAGGCACCTATTTTGACACTTTAATAATCACAACAGATCAAGTAACTGAATCTACGTATATTAAATTATTTATAAATTAAACATAATGATTAATGAAAATTAAATTAATTAATTATTTTAATTAAATAATTAAATAATAAATAATTAAATACATAATTTAATAATTTTATATTGATTTTAAATTATACGAGGGAAACGTCCCCATACATATTCAATAAATGTAACACCAGTCTTTGCAGTCCTTTACAACGTAAAAGGGCTGGGCATGTATTCCTAGCTCACCATACATAACTGAACTTCAAATATTAAATCTAAGCCAAACCCGACTTTATGTTGCGACAAAAATCATTTCTGTGGCTTAAATTGGATTGCGTAGAGGAATTTATTTATCAATTTCCTAATTTGTAGGTATTTGCAGCAAAAAAATGCAATTATATAAAAGATATCACTGAGTTGTCAAAGCATCAAAAGCATATTTTAATTTACAAATATTTGTTAATTTAAATAAAAAATAATTCAACAAGATTATCAGAGATAAAATTATGGAAGCGCATCGCAAGTTGGTCGTAAGATAAGAATTACAATACTGTTTTCTATTAAAATAATTGATTTAAAAAACACAAATTAGTCTTTTTCGTATGCAGAGAAATGTCCCGATGTTGTTCTTTGTTAAGTTTTGCTCAAGATAAAAGCTTGATACACAAAATTTCATACATTGTATAAATTATTAATTAATAATGATTAATTATAAATTATTAATATATAATCAGATCAGGTAGCTGAGTCTACGTATGTTAAATTAAAATTTCATATAATTCATATTTGTATCTATATTAAGTTAAAATTTAAAATTAAAATTTAAATAAAAGTCAATTGCTATCAATTGACTAATAAATAACGTACTTGTATCATAATGAGGATTATAGGTCATAAGGAGGAACTGCTATGAAACTCCTATAGGAACTCCTCTACCCAACATAGCAGCGGGGCCAAATGCATGCTAATGACGTATTTCCTCTAATGAAATTTGATTATCTAGTATATTATTCTAGTACAATATATTATTTATCCATAAACATTTTCGGCATAAGAGTTTAATATTTTGTTGATTTATATATTTTACTATTTTCTGTTTGATGTTATTTTTATAGTAACCTAGTTTAAAATATGTATCTATTAAATTATTCAAATGTTTTTCAAGAAAGCCAATATCATTACATATTGTTGCAATTCTTAAAATTTCATTATTTAATGTATTATATTTTATATTATATGGTATGCATGAATGCTCATGCAAAAATATGTTTCTTGTAAATTTAAATATGTCATGGTTACGAGCAGCACCAACTATAGATCTGGGCAATCAATTAGCTCTCTGAGTTAATGAGTACAGTTGTAGCGCTGCCGAGTGATGAGTCGGCGTCGTGGACTCTACTTTGCTTCCCAAAAAACTGCGCTCCGTGTGCCAAAGAAGATTCAGAACTTTTCGTCAATTGGATCTATTGCAGGGCAGATTGGCGACGCTTGTGCACACGCTAATTACTTTGTATATATTTGCTACTTCTTATGTCTATTCTATATTTTCCTATATTTTCTACACAATATATAGTCTCAGTTAAGTGATTTGATTTATCTTCTTATGTAGGAACTTAAGGACAAAGATAAACTAGAAACATATAGAATAACCGATGAAACTGCAACATTGTTAACACCAAAGCTTTTGCAAATTACAATTTTAAAATAACACTTAACATCAAATGTTTTTACATTAATTTTTGATATTTTTTTATCAAATTTCGATGGGTACATTGACTTTTTATCGAATATAAAGTAATAATGCACATGATGAAGCATAAGCTGGCGGAAATTTGTAATAAATTTAACTCTAAAATCACTTAATTTATCACGAATTTAAACATGTAAATATCCTAATATTAAAATTATCTAAAATTCAGATTTTGTCTAAGTTAAGAATTTTATAACTCAAAAGTTTTACGAATTGAGTAAAATGAAGGATTCATTAGGAGGAATTCATCAGTTTACAATTACAATTCCTCAACCCAACACAACAGCGAGGCCAAATACATGCTAATGATGTATTTCCTCTGATAAAACTATCTAGTATCTTATTCTAATACAAAGTATATTATTTATTATCCATAAAAATTTGCCACTTAAGAGTTTAAATTTATTTTTAATATTATTGTGTTGATTTATATATTTTACTATTTTCTGCTTGATGGTATTTTTGAAGTAACCTAGTTTAAAATATGCATATATTAAATTATTTAAATGTTTTGAAGAAAACCAATATCGTTACAAATTGTTGCAATTCTTAAAATTTTATTATTTAATGCATTATATTTAATATTATAACATAAAATTAAAAATATGTCTATTGTAAATTTCAATATGTCATCTTTAAAGCAGGTATTCGTATTAGTTTAAAAATTATTACTTTAAAAAAAGTAAATATCATGACAGTTTCACTTTGTGGAATATTGAAATAGTATCCATATCAAGCATATTTAGAAGTTAGTAAAAGGCTTAAACATGTGAAATTATAGTTAGAATTTTAGCGAGCTTAATAAATGGACTTAGAATACTATGGAGATTGATTGTAAGTAAATATTGAAATTATTTGTAAAATAATTAGATAAAAATAATAAATTTATTATTAAATTTAATAATAAATTTATTAATTTAAATTAATTTATTAAATTAATAAATATTTATTAATATTTAATATAATATTTACAATGAATTTTCAAATAAGAGCTATTTTGCAATTATTTAACTTATTACATGGAACAAGATCGAAATATTTTATTTATTTAAAACAAGATATTATTTTTATTGATGCTTCTCCAAAATTACAAATAAAAATATAGAATTAAAGCAGGTATTCGTATTATTGATCTTGTTCTATGAAAGAAAAATATTAGCACATAACAAATTTAAATTATGAAAGATTGTGTGTTCGAGCTGGAAAACACAAAATAAGCTTCCGAACTAAAAAATTCTGATGTTTAATTTTTGAGGCTAATTCCTTATTTGTATATAAAACTTTTGAGCAGGATCTATAAATCAGAACAGCTAACTGAGTATACGAATTCAATACTATAAAAATACTAATTATTTATTTTATAAAATAATTTATAAATAATTATAAGATTTTATATATTTTATATTTAAATAAAGTTCGAATTTAAAATAAAAAATCAATTTTTATAAATTGACTAATAAATAAAAAGAATGTATCCGAAGAAAGATTAGAGGTTATTAGGATAAACTGCTAGGTTATTAATTTCCGACCCGTATTTATCGACCCAACATACCAGCAGGATCAAATACACGCTAATGATGTATTTTCTGTTTTAGTGTATCTTATTCTAATACAAAGTATATTATTTATTATCCATCCATAAAAATTTGCCACTTAAGAGTTTAAATTATTTTTATATTATTGTGTTGATTTATATATTTTACTATTTTCTGCTTGATGTTATTTTTATAGTAACCTAGTTTAAAATATGTATCTATTAAATTATTTAAATGATTTTGAAGAAAACCAATATCGTCGTTACAATTTGTTGTAATTCGTAAAATGTTTAAATGATTAAATTTAAATGATCATTTAAATTTAATCATTTAAATTTAATCATCATTTAAATGATCCGCTTAAATTTATTTTTAATAATGTGTTGATTTATCTATTTAAATATTTTCAAAATTAAAAAAAAAATTTAAATTTTGAAAATAGTTAAATAGATAAATTAAATTTTTAAATAGATATATTTATAAATAGATCTATTTAAAAATTTATAGATCTATTTATATTTATAAATAGATCTATTTTAAATAGATCTATTTATTTTTAAATAGATATATTTATCTATTTAATTAAATAGATAAATAGAAATTTTAAATTTCAAATTTTTCTGTTTGATCGTTTAAATTATTTAAATGATTTTAAAGTTATAGAACCAAGGAAAATACGATTTTATTTTGTAAACAAGCTTTCGATATTTTAGAATATCGAAAGAATATTTTAGAATATTTTCGATATTTTAAAATCTTTGATTAATTTTAAAATCATTAAATTTAAAATCTTTTTTATTTTAAAATTTAAAATTGTGATTTTAAATAAAATGTACTGATTTTATTTAACTTTGGAAGTTTAAGCTTTTGAAGTAGCTTATAAAGTTGTGTTAAGCTTTTGAATTGAAAATAATTTATACTCAAAAATAAAAAAAATTAAGCTGCAAAAAATGATTATCAATTCATACTCAATGTCTAAACCAGGTTTGAAATAAGAGAAATCCTTAACTGTTAGTCATGCTAATATCAACGTAATATCAAACGATTGAAAATATGGCGAGGCCACTATTGATGCAGTTTAATATAAAAATATTCAAAATGCATCGATCAGTTTTTATTAATGACATTTAATAAAATAAAATGGATCAAATAAAGTAACAAATAATATAACAAATATAGTAATTTTTAATTTGCTAATCAATTTAAAAAAGTTGTTCGTTGTCTAATTAATAAGTCATTTTTAAAAACGCGATTTCTTTATACAGTTGTCGTTTACATAGTATCAGGTACCAGTAAATCGCTAGTTATATATACTGCCCTGATGCTTGATCGTCGAATTGAGAGACTTGCATAGTTTGCAAGTTCGGAGGACAAATGTTTATTATTGTTTTCTACAAATTTTGTTTTGCTTAATTTCTAGTTTTTTAAAGATTGAGAAAAAGATTTACAATTACTATAAAATGACGGAAAATTATAAGTATAATTTTATAATTTTACTCATTTTGGCAAATGAGTAAAAGCATTAATTAGTCGAAGGATAAATGTTAATTAATCAGATCACTTAAATTAGTCTTAGTACAAAATAGAAACATATTAAAATATAAATATTTTTATTTTAAGATTTTATATAATTTAGATTTATAACAAGTTATAATTTAAAATAAAAACCAATTTTTATGAATTGACTAATAAATAATATACAATGAATCTGAGGATTAGAGACCATTAGTAGGGACTACCATGTTATCAGGTTTTGGTTATGTTTTTCGACCCAAATGACAGAGGTTCAAATATATGCCAATTATTTTTCCTTTAATCTAATTTAATTATCTAGCGCAGTATCTTATTATAACACAGAGTATATTATTTGTTATCCATAAACATTTGCACTTAAGAGTTTAAATTTATTCTTTATATTATTGTGTTGATTTATATATTTTACTATTTTCTGCTTGATGTTATTTTTATATTAACCTAGTTTAAAACATATATCTATTAAATTATTTAAATGATTTTGAAGAAAACCAATATCGGTACAAATTGTTGCAATTCTTTAAATTTCATTATTTAATGTATTATTTTTTGAATAAATTTAAATTCAAATTTTTAAAAGTCAAGTTCTATGAATTGATTAAAATTTCCTCTGATAAAACTATCTTGTATCTTATTCTAATACAAAGTATATTATTTATTATCCATCCATAATATTTTATTAATAATAATAAAATATTATAATATTTATTAATAATATTTTAATTACGAGTTTAAATTTATTCTTTATATTATTGTGTTGATTTATATATTTTACTATTTTCTGCTTATGTTATTTTTATAGTAACCTAGTTTAAAATATGTATCTATTAAATTATTTAAATGATTTTGAAGAAAGCCAGTATTATTACATATTATGGTATCATTAGAGGTCATCAGGAAGAACTATTATGTTATCATGTTTCGAACCCTATTCCGCTACCCAACATGTGTTAGACGTATTTCATCTAATGAAATTTGATTATCTAATATTATATTCTAATACAAAGTGTATTATTTATTATCCATCCAAAAGAATTTCCCGCTGGTGATTTTAAATCTGTTTTTAATATTATTGTGTTGATTTACATATTTTACTATTTTCTGTTTGAAGGTATTTTTATAGTAACCTATAAAAATAACTATTTGCTATTTCGATAGCAAACTGCTATCATCATCAGGATAAAATTTTGTACAATTTTGCAATTGTACAATTGTACAATTTTATCCTGATGAAAAAATAAAAAAATAAAACTTTCACTCTATCCACCTATACATAATAGAAACCAATGAGTGAAGAGTCAATTTATGATCAATATAAATATTAATAAATAGTTCTTCATAATTATTTAAAATAGTTTATAACAACAATCTAATAATATATTATAAATATTATATTACTGTTATATCAGATAATAATATTGATAAATATAAATAGTTCTATATATTATAAATAATATTATTAAATAATATTTTTTAAATATATACTAATATTATATATTATTATTTCAATATTAAATACGATATTGATATTTTATAATACATTATAATCTATGATTAAATATTATAATGTATATATTATGTAGCGTATATTAATATGAATATAATATCA
>WNNJ02000917.1:0-25985 GCA_012934845.2 Pomphorhynchus laevis | reverse complement strand
GCTGGGGTAGTGATTAAACTAGGGTATATGGTATGTATATCTTGATAATGAGGGGGGGGTTGCTAGGGAGGCAGCCTGACTAGTTGGTTTATGGTCCCTTGTGGGAGGAATTGTAAGGGGGCTTACAATTGCTAACAATTGTAAGCCTATTGTTTAGTGGTAGGGGATACTAAATCCCTAGTGGCGTACTCATCTGTAGTGCATATAGCGGCTGCCTACGTGGGCTCGTAGTGCCCACGTTTTGAGCAAAATGTACATTCAGCATCCCGGGCTGGACAACGATTGCGGGTATGCATAGCTCCACCACAAAAGTAGCATTTTTCTTGCTTATCTTTTAAACTAGAGCAATAGGTTCTTCATTTTTTGATGTATCAGTATTTAGTTAAGAGCTTTGGGTCTCTTTCATGGCATTTACTGTGAATTCGGATGTGTGTCGATATTCGTTTGATTGAATTTGGTCTGCTTCAATTGTTCGAGCGACTTGATACGCTTTCTCTTTATCAATGTCATTGATTTCGAGTATGCGCTGACGAATTTCATTTAACTGCAATCCCGTAATAAATGAATCGCAAATGAGAATATCACGCAGCTCGTTAGCAAACACATCCTTAAAAGTACATTGACGAGCAAGCGTTTTAAGACAATCCACATAATTAGATATCGATTCATCGATACTTGTCTGGCCGAGCATAACAAATGTCGTTTATAAACCGGATTTGTAGCTTTTATGAATAATTTGTCGAGTAAATCCATTGCTGATTCATAATTTGGACGTTCCTCGATCTTATCAAATAACTGAGCTGAAATTGGTATTTTCAGAAGATCAACCTTGTCATCTGTAGAATCGATTTTGAGACGTTCAATGAAAGTTTCAAAGCGACATCGCCAGTGGCGCCATTCGCGTTCTGCATCAGGACAGTCTGTGGTCAGTTTAAGTGTATCCGGCTTGAACAGAGATTCCATCAATCACAATTCTAGATAATTCGTGAATAAAATTGTGATAACCAAAGAAAATAAAATAGCTTTTATTCACGAATCTACAAATAGTAGTAGGTAATAATAGATATAAACAAGATAGTAAACTTTATAAAGAAGATAGTGATCCATGTGATACCTCAATTATTACCTATTACTATTTGTAGATTCGTGAATAAAAGCCATTCTATTCTCTTTAGTTATCACAACAACCACTTTACTTCAGTATGTAATAAAATGCGCTTAAATTCTTCATCATTATTCTTACAAAATTCTCGAAACATTCCCGAATTTAAGGGATGAGACTTTATTTTATTCACTGCCCTGATAAAAACATTGATCGATTTATTAAGTTAATCACTTAAATTCTCAGCAACCAGATGTTACTGATGAATTAAACAATATATTGTAAAAACATTGTGAACATCCTTCTTAAAAAGGCCTACCTATTAATGCTGAGGCACATTAATAATAGGAGGCACAGCCTTTGTGCCTAACTATTTATGCGGAGGCGCCGTATGTGGCATAAGCAATAATATTGCTCAGTGAAATATCTTTTTCTTTGAAAAAAATGATCCACAACCGTAAAATATTTATTGCAAAAATATTTTGGCAATATTATATGAACAAATAAGACCATCATCATTATTTTGTGATAATTTTGAAACCATTAGAACTGTAGATAGATCGGTATCCTCTAGCATGTGTGGATCTTTGATTACCGTACTAGCAACATCTAGTCCATGTCGAGATGTTTCGTCTTCCATGAAAATTGCATTTACAAATGCACGTAGCGCAGTTAATAAGTTGGATGAGATTATGTATTGGATACTTTGTCATGATGTCAATGTCTTTGGAGTTTGTGAAAGTTGGTTTCATCCTGACATATCTGATGATATGGTTCACATACCTGAATTCGCTCTTTATAGATCTGATCGAGCCCATGGACGCGGTGGTGGAGTTGCCTTCTATGTGCATGGGAGTTTGATTGTTAGTTCAGCCGTAAAATTCATTGATGATTCATGCTCTGCCGAGGCTCTACAGTTGAGTATTACGCAATCTGGGAGTGCTATTATTACTTTATGTATAGTATATCGTGCTCCGGGCGCAATATCGTTCGCTCTTATTGATTTCCTTAAGAATATACCCAAGTGCCATAAATTTTTTATCTTTGGTGATTTTAACATGCATTCATACAATTCCGCCCTCTCCAGTATTGCAACTTATGATAAATATACTATGTCGTTATGTAATTTATTGTATGATGAAATGTTGCTTATTCAACATGTTCATTTTGATACTCGTTTCTCCGCAGAATCATCCTCGAAGATTGACCTGCTGTTTACTAGACTTGAATATGATATTTCTTCAATTGACAAAGAACCCCCAATTAGTTCAAGCGATCATGTGTTGGTCAAGTTTCTGATTCCTACTAATTCGACCGGATCAGACAGTGTAGAGATTGTTGAGAAGCGAGTACGGAAAGTTATCCCAGATAATGAGATAATTGAATATGCTAAAAGGATTTCTTTTGTAAGTAATGATGGTGATGTGGAGAGCATGTGGCAGTCTATCAAAAGTGGGGTAATTCAAGTCCTAGACGAATTTGCTCCCATGTGTGTATTTTCCAAGCGTAAGAGGTCTGATAAACCTCCGTGGTTTGATAGCGAACTAAAGCGTTGTATAAGGTTGAGAAATAAGGCGTGGAGTCTCTGTAGTAAGAGTGATGCTTTATATAGTGAGTACAAACTAATACGCAATAAATGCAATCGCTTAAAATCAAAAAAGAGATACTTGTACGAGAATGATGTTGCTATGTCTTTAGGACACACACCCAAGCGATTTTGGAATTATGTTTGTCGATCAAGAGTATCTAATTCTAGTGTCCGACGCATTCATATCGGAAACGAATTAGTTGAAGACCCTATGAAAATTTCTGAGGCGTTCGCTGATGTGTTTGCACTATCGTTAAGTAGGGATGATGCTTATAAAGTCAATATTTGTAATGGTTCATCAATCTGTCAGAGTCCATATATAATTATCACGATGGAGGAAGTTGAGATAGAGCTATCAAGGTTAGCTAAATGCGTGTCAGCTGGTCCTGACGATATCCTTACTTATATCCTTAAGCTCTTGAAATGTATCCTGTCATATCCGCTTTCCAAATTATTCAACGTTTCTCTCAATACGTCGATAATTCCAAATGATTGGAAATCGGCGATTGTGGTACCACTTCCGAAAACGAAAAATGCTTGCGATGTTAGTGATTTTAGGCCCATAAGTTTAACATCTACTGTAAGTAAGGTACTTGAGAGAATTGTTCACAAAAGATTAATAAATGTATTGGGTTCAATAAACTATTTGAGCGACTCTCAACACGGTTTTCGGCATGGCCGCTCATGTCTAACGAATACTTTATGTGCTCGTGAACAATGGGCTGACGCAATTTCATGTGGATTGGTTGTCGATGTCGTCTATTTGGATTTCTCCAAGGCATTTGATCGCGTTCCACATGCTGAATTAATAAGTATTCTCGAATCTATTGGTGTAGATTACTATCTGACTCGTTGGATTGAGAACTTCTTGAGTGGTCGACAATTTTGTGTAAGAGTAGGTAATGCTTTTTCATCTAAACGCAGTGTTATACGTGGTGTACCTCAAGGAACGGTTCTCGGGCCATTATTATTTTGCATTTTTATCAACGAGTTGTTGAGATCGCTTAATGTACCACACTTAGCCTATGCTGACGATTTGAAGTTATGGAATGTGATCTCGACTGAACGAGACTGTTTGTCATTGCAGCGTGACCTGGATTTAGTGTATGAATGGAGTCTTACTACAGGAGTATCATTAAACCTGGAAAAGTGTAAGAATATGAGATTGGGTCGTGGACGCAAAGGATGTCATACCTACTTCATTGGTGTAAAAGAACTTGAGATAGTTTCGACTCATCGTGATCTTGGTATTTTGATCGATTCATCTTTAAAGACACGACATCATTACAACATTCAATTAGGCAAAGCTAGAAAAATGATGCACACTATCAAAAATTGCTTTCTGAAAATAAATCCATCGTCGTTCAGGGTGCTGTTTAACTCGTTATTGAGACCAATACTTGAGTATTGCTCTCCATCTTGCTTCCCATGTACACGGACTGAACTGAATGCTGTCGATGGAGTTCTTCGCCGTATTACCCGTTTATGTCCAGACTGTAAGTATTTACCTTATCGTGAGAGACTTAAAGTGATTGGCATATTTGACATGAAGGTGAGGTTAATGTTTATCGACTTGGTTGCAACGTGGAAATTATTGCACAAATTTGATGGATATCCTCGAAATATTATGGTGTGTCGTAATAATAGATCCAGGCGACATCATTCGATGACAATTTTTAAACAGCATACTGGGAAACTATCGCCTGTCACAAGATTGTCAAGACGTGTAGTTAACGTGTGGAATAGTCTTCCTGAATACGTTGTTGCCTCCACAACGCTGACTTTATTTAAGAAGCGATTGCGAATATGTCTGGAACAGATCGATAATATGGAGAAGCTATCGTATCCCTGATTTTCTTAACTCTATCAATTCTACATTTTGTTTAATTTTTATTTTTCGTGAGCAGACTGAACAACCATATAGGCTGTGTCTTGTATGTTATAATAATATATTGCTAATTGGGCAACGATTGTATTTCTATTACGAAATTTATCTCGTATTGGGAAATCAAAAATTATGTGCAAAAAATTAATTTTAGTTTTTGATAGTGAAAAAATAATAATTTTAGTTTATGATAGTGCAAAAATTAATTTTAGTTTATATCCTACATTATAGCATAGGCATTATACATACACTACTATTTTTCATTAAATTAAATTTAAACGTACATCCTGACGGATTCCCGGTCGACTGTATTCAGTGAAGACAGGGAACTACTAATCGAGGTCACTCTCTTTCTGTATGGACTCTGCATCACGGCAAACTCGGGAGACTATATCGCCTTTCTCATCGAGCAGTGAGACTTTGGAATAAACTTCCAGAGAATATCGTCAACATATTGGGTTATAAAATTGTCGTGATTCTTAAATTCTTACACAAATTAAAACAACACGCTCGCTCCTCTCGCGCGTCTCTTCTATGACAACAAAACGATAATATTCGAGTCGAGAACTACGAAACATAAATATCAACAACTTTTTCCTGACAATGTGTGCCAAGAAGAAAAATGTATCAAGATGTAGGCAAGCAAACTCAGGGGATACCGATAACAACAGGAAATTCGAGAGTGTACAAGTGGAATGTTCAAATAGCGGTTGTCAAATTTGGACATCGCTAACACAAATTTGTGATTTGGGTGATGATACTGGTGACGGGCCACAATTCTATTGCGGATTTTGTGGGGCGAAGCAAATCAATGAGTTTGTTGAACGCTTAAAGCATTTGGAAAATGTATTGCAGTGTGACGGATTTTCTCAAGTTCCAAATGAATTTATCCCGGTAAACGCAGTTTCTACCGTATGCGTATCAGCTGAATGCACACCACACAAACGTGCTACCTTGGCTAACACCCTTAAATCACAGTCCGGTAGTAATAAAAACCGGGTGGATAACGACAAACCGAACGTATCTGCTGTTCGCTCAGAAATGCTCACAACTCGCAGCAACACCACTCGGATTCGACCTATTTGATGTCAAACACTACTGTTCCGCTACAACAACATTGGATAACATCATATCAGACAGCTAGCATGCATGCACCTAGCGATCAGAAACCCTACAAATTAAACCAGAATGAGGATCGTTCTGCAAAGAATTATTTGGAATCAAATGATCGATTTATAGATATTACAGAGCAACGGACAGAACAGACTAGTCAATCCGATCCTTGATCTGTTACACAGGGAAATGTTATACAGAAAGTGAGGGCTGATCAGTCTTTGAAATATGGAAACAGGCATAAATGTATTATAATCAGTAATGTCATTGAATATTTAGCATTTAATAACCAATGCAGACTTGATGACGACCTGGCGCATGTTCGTTCAATTCTATCTGTTGTTCTCCGCGATTGTCAACATACATGTCTGAATGATTCACAAATTCGCGCGGCATTCAGATTAGGCCGATTATTTAAGGATAATGATCGTCCTTTGTTGCTTAAGGTCATTCTGAATTCGTCTGACACTGTCGGCATCATTTTTCGCCATTCTTTCCATTTAAAAGGTTCTGGTATTCGCATTTTGAAAGATTTAAACCGGGATGATCGTATTCGTTTATCTTCTGCTAAGACAGAGTTATCAAAAAGATTGTCTGAAGGTGAACACGGTTTAATGATCAAAAATTTTCAAGTTGTACGGAGGCGTCTGTACATTCGTTGGTTAGGACTACATACCTCCCTCCAACAGGATACCCTCCGCGATGTAGTGTCGGTATGATTATTGCATCCGTGTTCTTCCAGTCAGATACTAATGGTTCTTTCACATACGCTAATAATGTTGTAACGGACAGCGTTTCCAATTCTTTGACGCGATTTAGTAGTGCTAAAGTAATGTATTCTAATGTGCGTAGTATAATAAATAAGGTTGATGAAATTCGTCATTTGTTTCAACAAAAACGTCCGCTTATAATGGCCTTCACTGAATTTTGATTAAAACCTATAATATCTTCCAATGAAATTGCGATGGACGGTTATGTCTTATTTAGAAGTGATAGAACTACTCGCTTAGGTAGGGGTGTTTTACTATATTTACGAGATGATCTACATTCCCGGCTAATATTAACTATTGAGGATTCCGACGAATTGAATGAGTTGCTGTGGGTGAAAATATATGTCCCTTTCTCACTAAACATCGTTGTTGTATACTGCAATCCTTGTTCATCTGCAAACTCCATTATAAATGTTTTCGATCGTCTCAGTTTAACCTCTATTATTTTAATTCTGGGTGATTTCAATTAATTAGTTAATTTTCTATTAACTAATCTGTATTGTGTTGTTTTAGATTGATTTTGATAAAGCTTATCTTGGAAAGCTCTCTTTTATTACAATTTATCAAAATCAATGGAGAAGTTCTTGAAGCCTCAAATATTTGCAAGCGATCCTGATAGCAGTTCTTCCTCTCAAGAATGGTATCATTGGAAGTCAAAATTTCAATCGTTTATTTCTTGTTAGGATAGCCCATCTGATGCGCAACAACTTTCTTTGTTGGTAAATCTGTTATCGACGCGATTATACTTGCCGATTTCAAAATGTACAACTTTTGTGGAGGCTGTCTTTATACTCGATGGTATACTGCTCCATCCAATCAACTCAGTTTTTGCTCGGTATAAACTTCACAGTTCAACACAAACCGACAATCAGACGTTGTCGCAGTATGTTCGTCAATTGGAGGCGCTTGCGGATGAATGCGATTTCAAAGATGTGGTTGCATTAGAGAATAGAAAACAGCATATTCTTGATTCTTTCGTACAGGGCATCCGATCGTCGTACATTCGCCAGCGACTGTTGGAAAATAAAGCCAACTCGCTCGAAGAAATGTTGACACTTGCATACGCGTTAGAATCCGCACAAGTTCAATCCGATCAATTTCGCACAACTGAAAATCAAAGCGACATATCGCTAAATCATTCATCGTCGGCATCGATTAACAAAATCGAAATTCGTCCTTCAAACACTAAAGAATCGGTATTACACACGAATCAACTTAATTGTTACTTTTGTGGTCGAGCTCGTCATTATCGCACTGCTTGTCCTGCTAAAAATGCTACTTGCTATCAATGTGGAAAAAAAGGACATTTTGCATCAGTGTGTAAGTCATCGAAAACTTCGCATATCACTGCGACCCTGGAATGCCTTTCGTCTCGCATCTCTCCACGTTTGTCAAATCAACTGATGAAATGCACTGAGACAGTAGAAATTCAATCTCAACAAATTGTGGCACTTATTGATACTGGTAGCACGCACAATTTTATCGATTCTTCGACTGTACACTTATTAAATCTTTCAAAATTGAAGTGCAATGAACACGTAGTAATGGCTACGAAATCAACAACTAAGCAAATCACCGAATATTGTATCGTAGATATGGTTTTTAATTCCAATTGTTACCGGACAAGTTACACTATTGGATTAGTACCGGTTAGGCCCACCGCTTATAACTGTGGTTGACGATAGGCTCTGCGACAAGCCAGTCACTAAAACAAATAAGTCGTTATCAAAGAAAAATGGAACACACCTAAAAAATGCAAACACGAAACATAGATAAGGCGTCCACTAAATTCGACTCGGTAAGACGAGGCCCGGTTTTACTGATAAATACGCGAGGGTTCCCGACGCATGGACGACGCCGGGATTTAAGTAATCCAGTCCAGTGTTATAAAAACACAAATAAAGCTCACGAAAAGATGCGCGTAGCATCTCTAAACATCGGCACACTTACTAGTAGGACCGAAGAACTAGCGATGATGCTGCGAAGAAGGAAAATCGACGTATGTACATTACAAGAGACGAAATGGAGTGGTGCAAAAGCCTATGACATGGAGCGCGAACGCGGCAATAACGGTTACAAACTTTTTTACAACGGTAACACTCGAACACGAAATGGGGTTGGTATAGCTATCTCCGAGCAGTTCCGTGATGCTGTAAAGGAGGTGAATCGTTACGACGACCGGCTAATGAAGATAACCATCGTTACCATGGAGCGAACAATTCACATTTTCTCTGCTTATGCACCACAGACAGGACAAAGCGAATCAGCGAAAGATACATTTTGAAAGATGCTGGACAGCAACACACGCAAAATTCCCGCTGAAGATTATCTAATAATCGCAGGAGATCTCAACGGTCATGTTGGCCAACGGGCCGAAGGAAATCAGTGCCATGGTGGAAATGGATACGGTCAGAGAAACAAAGATGGCGAGCGCATTGTCGACTTCTCAGACTCCCACGACCTCATCATCACCAATACATGGTTCATAAAGCGGCCCACACAGCTTCCAACATACTACAGTGGAGTAAACAAATCGCAGATTGACTTCATTCTTGTACGGCGCAAACAAATGTCCACTGTACATGACGTAAAGGTCATACCTTATGAGACAACAGCAGCACAGCATCGTCCCGTAATCGCAGTTTTGAATATTAAACCACCCAAACAACATCAGGAAAAGCGTACCGGCCCATCACGCATCAAGTGGTGGCGATTCCACGAGAAGGAGTCTGAAATGATACATCGCATACAATTGCCTGACGTAACAGACGTCGAGAACACATGGAACAGAGTCAAAGATATTATTCACATCGCCGCCAAAAATACAATTGGATCCACCAAGCCCGGAAGACGCTACATCAATTTTGATACTTGGCTTTGGACAGATGAGGTGAAAATAAGGGTGCGTGAAAAGAAGCGACAATATCACGTATTCCTCGATGATAAGACCCATGTAAATTGGCAGAAGTATCACGAAGCCAAGCGTAAAGCGAAGAAAGCCGTGGCGTCCGCACGAGCCATCCATTATGAGGAAGTGTACAAGAAGCTGGATACTCGAGACGGCGAACGCGACCTTTTCCGACTTCTCAAGCTCCGCCACAAACAAACTCAGGACATCGAAAAGTTCCACTGCGTTAATGATAAAAACGGCGAACAAATCGTAGGTCGACCAGCAGTTTTAGAAAGATGGCGTGAGTATTTTGAGGAAGTATGTACTGAAGGGTTCACTCACCCCCCCCCAATCTCACAAGCCCAAACAGTACTCGGTCCATTACTCCCAATTAGCACGGAGGAAGTTGATGAAGCGTTAAAGAGGACAAAGAAGGGAAAAACAGCAGGCCCAGATGACATCTCAGCCGAGCTATGGAAATCCAAGTGCTGGAACCCAGCACCTTGGTTAGCGAAACTCTTTAACAAAATCATCGAAGAACACACAACACCGACTGATTGGCAATATAGCACCACGGTACCAATTTGGAAAAAGAAAGGACATCCAGCTGAATGTTCAAACTACCGCCCTATCAGATTGCTATCTCATACTATGAAGGTATTCGAGCGAATTCTTGACCAGCGTATACGCAAAATCGCAAATTGTACAATCAATCAGGCTGGTTTCGTCAAGGGATGTGGCACCACCGACGCCATACATGCCGCGCGGCTGCTGATCGAAAAATATCGGGAAAAAGACACACCTCTTCACATAGCATTCCTCGACTTAGAGAAAGCTTTCGATCGCGTTCCACATGAGCTTATCTGGCATGCGCTACGCCAACATCAAATCCCAGAGCATCTGGTTGAGTGGGTCAAGCTGCTCTACATCTGCCCAAGAAGCAGAGTACGATGCACAGCTGGAGTATCAAAACCATTTCGTATTTCCGTCGGCGTCCACCAAGGAAGCGTGCTTTCGCCACTTCTGTTTATTCTGGTCATGGATACCTTAACGAGCGACATTCAGCGTCAAGCACCTTATACCCTACTATATGCGGACGACGTCTTTCTAGCTTCCGTCAATAAGACCGACCTCACGCAGTTAGTCAAGCTTTGGAATGACAGATTAGCACAACATGGCCTGCGGCTAAACACTAGGAAGACTGAGTACTTGACGACCAATACAAACGATACGGGCACGATCAATATCAACGGAACAGACCTTCCACGGACCGAAAATTTCAAATATCTAGGATCGGTGCTCTCAGCTGATGGCGAATTGAACAACGAAATAACTGCCAGAATCAATGCTACATGGATGAAGTGGCGTGCTACAACTGGCATAATGTGCGACCGCAAAATGAAGGATAGCATAAAGTCAAAGATATATCGAAGCGTTATTCGTCCCATTGCTCTTTATGGAGCAGAATGCTGGCCTATCACAAAGATAGCGGAACGTCGTCTCGCTGTCATGGAGACGAAGATGCTTCGATGGACAAGCGGTTTTAGTCTCCTAAATCGGGTTCGCAATGATGATATTTACCGACGATACGGTGTGATGCCTATCAGTGAGAAAATGCTAGAAGCCCGTCTCCGCTGGTTTGGCCACACTCTACGGGCACATGACGGTTCCATCGCAAAGGCAGGCTTGAAAATAGACTTTAAAGGCAAACGCCCCAAAGGACGACCAAGACAGCGATGGTCTGACACGCTGCACAAGGATCTAAGAGATGCTGGACTACACCCTGATCTGGCTTCGGATCGTTGCAAATGGAGGATGCGTTCCATGAGAGCCGACCCCGCCAACACACGGGAAAAAGGCGAAAGAAAAAGAAGAAGAAGAGATATGGTTTTTAATGGAATCTCATATAAAACTGTAAAGTTTTTCGCGATGAATAGATTATGTTTTCCGGTAATTATTGGTCTCGATTTTTTGTCAAAATTGAAATCTCTTACTTTAAATTTTAATGGACAGTCATTATCGGTGCAAATCAATCACATTCAGTCTGCCAAACTAGAAGCTCCTGACCTATTTCCTAATCTGCCTTCAAATGTAAAACCCATTGCATCAAAATCTAGACGTTATAATTATGATGATCTCGGTTTTATACGAAAGGTGATTCAAAATTTGCAAAACGATGGAATAATTGAGCAAAGCAGATCACCGTGGAGATCTCAAGTACTTGTCGTTCGTTCTCAGCTTCACAAGCCACGAATGGTTATAGATTATTCCCGTACAATCAATTACTATACTCAATTAGACGCATACCCCTTACCGAATATTCAAGCGATTATAGACAGGGTATCGACTTTTAAAGTTTTTTCAAGACTTGATTTATCGTCTGCCTATCATCAAGTATCTATTCGAAAGCAAGATAGACCGTACACAGCCTTTGAAGCCAATGGACGTCTGTGGCAATTTTGTCGATTGCCCTTCGGTATTACTAATGCTGTTCCCTGTTTTCAACGACTGATGGATTCAGTTATCGAAGAAAAGAATTTGACGGGAACATATGCTTATCTAGATGACATTATAATTTGCGGTAATACTGTCGAAGAACATAACGAACGTCTAAATTGTTTCATGAAAATTGCCAATTCGCTAAATCTGACAATTTCAAAGCAAAAGTCTGAATACCAATTAGAAACGATTTGTTTTTTGGGCTACTTAATTTCGCAAGGCACTATCCGTCCTGACCCGAGCAGAGTTAAACCACTAATGGAGATGCAAAATCCACACGATCAGAAGTCGTTAAAAAGGATGTGTGGAATGTTCGCTCATTATGCAAAGTGGATCGAGAACTTTTCACTCAAAATTAAGCCTCTATTAAATGTTATTTTGTTTCCACTCAATGATAAAGTGACATGTGCGATAAAAAATCTTAAAAACGATATTGCATCTGCATCACTTGCAGCTATTGACCCTTATAAAGAATTTGTCGTTGAGACCGATGCATCGAATTGTGCTATTGGTGCTATACTAAGTCAAGATTCTCGACCTGTTGCGTTTTTCTCCCGATCGCTTTCAAACTCACAACGAAAACAATCAGCTATAGAACTAGAGGCAATGGCAGTTGTCGAAAGCGTTCGATATTGGAGACACCATCTCACAAATCGTCCTTTTAAGTTAATAACAGATCAAAGATCTGTTAGCATGATGTTTGGAAATCATAAATGCAGCAAAATCAAAGCTGATAAATTTGCACGTTGGAAGATTGAATTATCACCTTATCGCTTCGACATTATTTACAGACCCGGATCGCAGAATGAATGTGCGGACGCCCTGTCACGAGATAATGCAATTTTGTGCAATGCTAATGTCTCCCATTTGTATCAATTACATGATAAACTCTGCCATGCCGGTATAATCCGTTTGCACCATTACGTTAAAACGATGAATTTACCATATGGAATAGACGATATTCGCGAGATGGTTGGAAAATGTAAAATATGCCGTCGTCTTAAACCTCGCTTTTATCAACCAGCAGCAATGGGACAGCTAGTCAAGGCCACTAGACCATTTGAAAGGCTGAATATCGATTTCAAAGGTCCTATGCCTTCAAACAATGAAAACATTTATGCCTTGTGTATCATCGATGAATATTCAAGGTTCCCATTCGTATTTCCCTGCAGAGATATGTCGTCTACCACTGTAATCAAGTGTCTGAAGTCGCTATTTTACATGTTCGGTCCACCAGCTTACATACACAGCGATCGTGGAAAATCCTTTATGTCAAACGAACTACGAGAATTTTTGTTTTCACATGGTACTGCACAGAGTCATTCGAGTGCTTATCATCCACAGGGAAACGGACTTGTCGAACGATACAATGGGATCATTTGGTCGTCTATAACAGCTTCGTTGGAATCGTGCAATTTGCCTATAGAAAATTGGCAGGATATGTTACCTCAAGCGCTCAATGCAGTTCGTAGTTTACTCTCGACCAGTACCAATTTTACACCACATGAACGAATGTTTGGTTTTCAGCGTCGAATGATAAATATCAATGATTTGCCACATTGGCTTATTCCAAATTCATCTGTTTGGATGAAGAATGATAGAGCTGGCAAATATGACAATAAAGTTGATGAAGCTATTGTGATAGCATCCAATCCTTATTATAGTCGTGTCTCTAGAGATGATGGAAAGATCGTGACTGTTTCAAATAGTAAATTAGCACAAGGAGAAGGATCCATCGAAACAAACGAAAATAACCCTGAAGCGTCTATCAACGATTTTTATCGGGATACCAGCAATGTACATTCGCAAAATTCGATCGACACATGTTCTCAAAATGACGAGTGTACCGAGAATATAAATCGCTTAGACGACAATCATACAACTTGCAAACCGACGCGACAGAGACGACTACCTTCGTATTTACGCGACTACGAAGTTGAGCTACATTCAATAGAAAAAGGCGAGAAGAATGATATATGATTTTCTATTAACTAATCTGTATTGTGTTGTTTTAGATTGATTTTGATAAAGCTTATCTTGGAAAGCTCTCTTTTATTACACATACGCATGCACCGCTAGTACTGATCCGGGCTCAGTTGTTTTGCTTGATGCAATGAATGAACTTTGTCTATCTCAACACGTCAGTGAATTCACTAGACTTGGTTCTTTTTCGAACTCGTTTCTTAATTTAGTTCTGACTACGTCTGAAGCGTTTGTTGAGTCTATTAAACATTTGGATCCCATTGGGCTCTCTGATCACGTTATTCTGTTGATAAATATTAACACTGATTGCCCTATAAGTAAATTTTTAGTTAGGCGGATAAATAATTTCAGAACTGACATAGATAGTGCCAGGCAATGTTTAGTATGGTGTTCTTGGCCGGACGTATTCACTGTTGGAGTTGAACAGGCCTGTATATATTTCAGGAACACGCTTTGTAGCATTCTAACTAGATTCTCTCCTACATCTTGTCTTAGGAAAACTAACCACTGTCCTGTATGGTTTGGCTATGATGTTAAGAAAGCGATATCTGCACGTCAAAAAATGTTCAAATCCTTTAAAGCCGGATATGCAAGTTTTGACGATTATAGACGTATCCGCAATAAAGCATTATTGGTACAGAAAACGTTGCAAGGCAAGCTTCGAAAAGGCTATCACTGATAATTATTGTTCAAATCCATGAGAATTATTTAATTACATTACTAAACGTCGAAACAGTTTTCAAAAAACTTTCTCGATCAGAAATCGTGACGGTCTGTTCTTGTCTAATGAGCGAGAAATAGCAAACGAATTCATACGAGAATTTTCTACCCTTTCAAATGCGTCAGTCGAGGTTACCCTCAAGTGGGCCCAAAAAAAGATAGTTTAATAATAATTTTTTAGGTCTCATTTCAGACACCAGGCGTTTGCTTTTGTTAGCGCTACACCTATACGTTGTCGCAGCGAACATACATTTTTGCCATAGGAGGATGGATCGCTCACTGATGCGAGAGTTGCTAATCTCTTGATGAAAGCAATTGCCTCCTTCGCTAGTCCGCCTGAGGTGGAAATTACGAACGGAATAAAGGTTCCTTTTTCGATTTCAATAATTCGCTCAATGTATTTATTCTTTTTTCTGTTTTCATTGTATTCAAATGATTGTGTAGGACTTCGACTTACGTAAGACTTGGCAAAAGGGTTAAATATTGTGACATCCAAAAATGTCCGCTCAGTCTGGGAGTGCGTTAGTCCAGTGAAAGATAAATCGGCACTTGATCGGGGATCTCGTGTTGTCGTTTGGTTTGAAAACTCGAATGTATCTGGAACTGTTGAGATCATCGGTTCTGATTCTACATTCCGTAATACTTTACTGGCTTCGTCAATCAAGATATCTCTGATTATATTATGTCGTACTATGGTCCGTCCTTTCCATTTGCACGACAGTAAGTGAGCTGTCGATTTAACTTCTCTGCATACGCATGATGTTGATGTACAGCGCAAGTCCCATCCATATCTACATGCCATTCCCGCTTGTATTTCAAAATTATTTAAATAAAATCATCTGTCTTCGCTTACTCGAGCGGAGAACCAAGAGGAAGACCCTTTAATAGAGGCGTGCTCTACAGCGGTTTTCGATTTTTGATCTAATTCTGACATTATGTTGGTTAATTCACCCTGTTCTAAATCAGATTTTTCTGTTGTTATCATCTGAGCCATTTCTCCTTGCTTTTCGTGAAGAGTTGATCCTCTTATATTCATGTCCAGAAGGTTGCACATTTTGGCTGATCTGGACTATTCCATTTTAGCTATTTTTTGAGGGTTTATTATTCCTAGGCCTCCATTAGCTACTTTAAGGCACAAGACATTAAACCATGTGTAATCAATATCCTCTTTGCTAGAATTTGAGGCAGTAGTTCGTGCTGAATAATCGTAACCAGCTTTTCGAACCATTCGGTTCGACATTCGCATTTCTTAGAATATAGCTCCATTTATGTTGTAGTCCGAATATGAATGCAGAATATGCTAGATGCCTCTCACTCTGTGCTACTGATTTAAGCCGAACTAATAAGGAGAGCCATTCTTCAATCTTTTGCTGAACCCAATTTGCTTCAAAGTTTAGAAAACCAATTGGACAACCAAATAATTCTAACCATGTTTTGTTATGTTTACCCCAAGATCTCGAAATCTTTTTCCATTTGTATTATTTTTTGAATTTACTAGTAATTTGCATTTTGATTAATTTACGAAAAAGCCATATGCTGGACCGAGTTTCTTTATGTGATTAAAAAACAATAGCAATTCCCTTTGGTGCCAACACACGATACATCATCCGCATACCATTTTTGCGTTATTGTTGGACAAAACGAATTCAATTTTGTTATCAGCGGTATTGTGGCTGCCGCAAAAGCGATCATAGCAATCGGGTAACCTTCTTGTGTGAATCCTTCTTTCGACTCTATTATTTCATTATCTATAATCAATATAGGATTGTTGTTGTATTTTTAATATTGTTTTGAGAGGCGGACATATCCTGGAAATGTTTTCTATAGCTACTTTTCGGTTTATGCAGTTGAATGCATTTTTGGCATCTATGAGTACGAGACAAGCTTTCGATTCTTCTTTCAACATCGACCGTTGACTTCTTACGACTTATTCCATCCCGCACTTTTGACCTGCGCAAAGCTGAAAGTTACCGGCTACATCCTGTACATGTGTTTGTATTATCTGCAGGACTGCTTTCGATATAATCCTTCTATATACTTCTCCAATACCTATTGGACGAACTCCAGGTATCTTGTTAAGCGCCACGAGTCGACATATAACGAATGCATCCAAATATTTCTCATCAATCTCGGTTGTAGCAATGCGTCTTGCCAATTTTGCCATGCTATCGGCCAATTCATATGATTCCTGATCGAATCTAACTAGCATTTGTTTCCAATGTGATGCATCTCCATCAGAGGGTCCTGCTGAACTCGAAGTTTGTCGGCATGAATGAACAATTGCAATTGCATCTATCTGATCGAACATGATACGATGAAACGTTTCAGCAGGACCGTTTTTTCTGTGTATTTATAATGGCATCATCACTGAATGGGCCACTATCTGGATGTTTGTCCATTAGTATATCTACTTGTTGTTTATACAATAATAATAATTGCTTGGAAGTATGACAAACTCATTTTTTCTTTTCCGGATGCATCTTCCTTATACGCGCGATAAGCATTGATGGTTTCATCGCTTCGTTAGAGTAAACCTCGCAAAGAAGGCACATCGATTCTTCCTTACTATTAGGACTACCGGTAAACCCATATTTCAGATATTCGATATTATACTGTCTGCGCTTTCGTTTTAATTAAATTTTGGTCATGGTTGGGAGTGTTTTTTCTTAACAACAATAATATATTTAAAGAGGCAAATGCGTGCCAACTGCACGCTTACAAGTTCACTAATTAAAAAACAGCAAATATATTTCTTGTAAATTTAAATCTGTCATGTTTACGATATAAATTAATAGTAGTTTTAGTTAATTATTATTATTATTATTATTATAAATATAGACTCGCTTTTTATAAAGTCTCAGACACTAGAGTTCTGTACTAATTATAAGTATCTTGGCGTTCTATTAACGTCTAGATGGTCTTTTACCGCGCACCTTGAGGCTAAATCTTCTAAGATTGCAATTAAAACGGCTTCATATCCTCAACTAAGGAAGCTGTCGTTTGAAGGAGCGTTGAGATATTTCGAGTTAATGCTTCTACCAATTATTCAGTATGGGTTGGCAACATTCTGGGAGGACCTCACTGAGTTAAATTTTAGACAGATTGATAGGTGTCAGGCCCGATTTTTGAAACATATAGTTGGAGTATCCAATAAATGTAGTACGACAGCGATCACATACTTGGCAAAAATAAAGCCGCTTAGTGTCCGATTATGTAGTAGTCTTAGATGTGTTCAAACGTCTAGTTATCTCCAACATTTGGTAGCTCTTGAGACTAAATTCTTAAACGTGGATCATGATTTAGCCAATTCTCCTGTGTACCTGCAAAACAGTTGGAGATCACCGTTAAATGTGAAACGCCCATTGATATGGAGGTTATCTATTCATGGTTTTCATGATAACTACTGTCGCCGACTTCTCGCTTGTCATCGCCGTGATTCTTCTTGTATATGCCGCTTCTGTGCTTCTTCCTGTGATGCATTGCTCCATGCTCTAGCCTGCCCTCAACTCAGCCTTATGTCACTTCAAGAGATTAATGATCTTCGTCATTGATCAAAAAACGACGCATTAAGAAGACAATATGTATACTTCAAATTTTGTTGATTCTGACTAATTTCCTATTTTGTAATTATTTGCCCAGCCGAAAGGCGGAACGGGAAATAAAACTCTGTATTATTATTATTATTATACATTCAAAAAAAATTTTAACAGCTTAAATACACATTCCTCTGTAGAAATACAGTGCACCGTTCTGATAACAGAGCTAGCGAAGCGAGCGTAAGGGGCAAGGAAATATAAAGGATCGTACGCCCAGGGTACTTCCCGGGGTACACACTCGCACGAAAACTAACAGTTTAACAAACCATCCCAGGGTATAAGGGCTCTGGTTTCTCTACAAAGGGAAGTGTGTATCTACTGCCCATTCCCGAGAAACTTCGTCTATACAAACGCGATCATCCCGGGATACAGGGGCTCTGTCTAGCAGACGGAATATCAACGAGTCCGCCGCAACAATCAGAGATAATACAATCGGCATGGTTAGAGGGAAACCCTCTTCGGTAACTCCTTGCTGCACGTGCAATGGACCGGCAGCGAAATGTAAAGGATGCCGATGCGCAAAGACCGATACAAAATGCAGTAACTGCCGGGCTCCCAATTGCGGAAACAAGATCCTCAGCTGCCCAATAAGCGGCACCGTAAGGTCAGGAGCCGACCAGACACAAATCCAGAAAGCTACGGGAGAAACAGACAAAACTCCAATCACACTCTCGATTACCGACATCTTTGAGCAAGTGGTTCACTGGAAGCCAAATCTCTTCAGATTACCTAGGTGTGCGGAGTCGAAACGTTTTATAATAGAACTTGCCCGTATATATAGGGAATCTTGGTCTCAACAGGAATCTTTTACAAAAGCCATTGTAATCGGACATTTGATTCTCCAACGAGATATTCGCACCTCCCATAAGACCCTCAAAGTAATACTGTCTCGAAGATTAGACCTTTGGCAAAAAAACGAGTTTACATCTCTTTACACGGAAGCGTATATCTTGCAAGAATTCAGTCGACGTAAAAGACCAAACAGTACATCACGCGATTGGCGCAGGAATTTCACCAGTCTGGTAGTGAGTGGAAGATTAAATGGAGCGATGCATTTGCTAGACACAGATGCAACAACCGGAACCCCACTAAATCCTGATGACATGATCGGTCCTACGACCGTTCGAGAGCTACTCCTCGACAAACATCCCATTGCAGCAAAATTAAACAGTAATGCTCTTGACTGGAATCATGTTATCCCGCCACATAGCTTTCATCCCGTGGTTTTTGACTCCATAGACAAGAAACTAATAGTCTGTATGGCCAAACGTGTCACAGGTGGAGCAGGTCCCTCAGGAATTGACGCACAGTCCTGGACACATATGCTCTCAAAATTCGGGAGAGAATCAGATGAACTTGCTGAGGCCATAGCCTCATTCACAAGAGCATTAGCGACAGAGCGCATACCAATGGACATTACACAGGCTCTAACATCATGCAGGCTAATCGCATTAACAAAGAAAACTGGAATTCGACCAATAGGAATCTGTGATGTTAGCAGAAGAATAATGACGAAGGCTATATTATCCATGGTCTCGGAAGACATACAGCAGGTATGTGGAAGAAGTCAAATGTGTGCAGGCCAACGAGCTGGCGTGGAATGCGTTACACGAGCCATCCGCAATGAACTTACAAACAATCCGAATCATATTCTTCTATCAATTGATGCCGACAACGCATTTAACAGAATTAATAGAGAGGCGGCCCTTTGCAATATTGATCGAATATGTCCGTCGCTTTCTATAGTCATGCATAATTTTTACGACCACCCTTCTAATCTATCTGTCGGAGGCGAATTCGTTAAATCACAAGAAGGATTTACACAAGGTGACGTCCTAGCCATGCCCGCATTTGCGATCGCCACACTGCCAATAATACATCACATTTCCACAAAGTTCCCTCAAGTTCGGCAACTTTGGTACGCCGATGACGGCAACTTGATTGGTTCTCCTATCCAAATCAGAGCTGCATACGATCTACTGTGTAAAATTGGCCCAGCGTTTGGATTTCACGTAAATCCCCAGAAATGTTCAATATTTACGCCAACAATGGAAGAAGCTAACACATGCCAACAATTTAACGGAACAAATGTAGAAGTCCGAACGGACGGAATTGTGATACTAGGCGCACCCATTGGAGTAGACAAATACGTATACGAGGTCGTAGAATCAAAAGTAGACAAGTTTTGCAACTTGGTCGAACGATTAGCCGATGTGGGAATTTTAGATCTGCAGATAGCATATGCCTGTTTCACTAAAGCGTTACAGCACAAGTGGTTTCACACGCAAAGAACAACTCAATGCTCATCAGATTGGTTTGCCCCGTTGCGGGAATCCATCAGATCCTCCTCGGACAACATATTCGGCCTCGATGATTCGGATGGATCGCTATGGCCTCTCATCTCTTTACCCCTACATTGTGGTGGCCTCGGCATCATCGATCCATATATGAGTGCTGGCGTTGAATGTGAAAATTCTGGACATCTATGTGAACCTTATTTAAATGGATTACAAGGAATGGAACTTAAACTAGAGCAAGATTTCCGAGCCAACGAAGTTCACAGGCGGAAGAAAACACAATACAAGGCCTCTTTGCTAGCCCAACTTCCTACATATGATATCATAAAGAGACGGATTATTCAACACACAATGATAAAAGGCGCATCTTCCTGGCTTTCTGCGTTCCCCACAAGAGAGTCACAAACTCGAATAGACAATACAACATTTCGTGATGCTGTTGCCGCACGGTACAACACTCTAACCAAAGATGCCCCCTCCCTTTGCCCATGTGGTTCGTCGACCTCACTGGCACATTGCCTTTCCTGCCCCAATGGCGGTCATCCGTCGATAAGACACGACGCAACCCGCGATATTCTCGCAAAATCGCTCACCCAAATATGTGACGGCGTTGAAATCGAACCGCTACTCAGATCAGTGGATCCAAGCATTCACTTTGAGAGAAGATCAACGACGACTGATCGTGAAGCACGACTGGATATATCTTGCCGTGGTTTCTATGGTGGACGCTCGGAGCGAGCTTTCTTCGACATTTGCGTTTTTAACGTGTTCGCTCCGTCAAATCTTACCAGGGAAACCACACCAAGCTTCGAGTATCACGAACAACGGAAATGCTCGAAATACCAAGAACGGGTGGATATTATAGAACGCGCAAATTTCGCCCCTATTGTATATTCAAGTTTAGGAGGTGAGAGCAAATCGGCATCTACAATGATAAAAAGATTATCCAGAAAACTGGCCGTCAAGAAGGAATCTATCTACGCACAAGAATTGACTCGGATACGGGAGAAGATAAGCCTGCAACATGCAAGATGCATTTCAATGTGCATTCGCGGTCCCAGATCAGCAAGAAACCGACCTGCGAACTATCACACTGTAGAGTGGTGATATAATTGTAATATAATTGTATTGATGATATTATTATTGTAGAGATAATGTCGTTGGAAATAAAAAAAAAAAAAAAAATTATACATTCAACAACATACGAGCATTAGCTCAAATAGCTGGCTCACAATAAGTTCGTAAATAAATTAATTAGTTTTTAAAATAAGGAAATGCAACACGAAACATTGCTTGATCCATTCGTAGTCTTCTTTTAAAAGCACTAAGTGAACTGCATCCAACGGTGTCTGCATCAAGGTTGTTCCACAGCTCAACAATTCTTCTATCAAATTGCATCGCGCCCAATTTCTGTACTCTGTTTCTTCGAATAGTTAAAGAATGACCGCGAAGAACATTTGAACAACGTAGTTGAACCCTACTCCGAAGAGGGTGATGAGGACGTTGGAATAAATGCCAAACAAGGCACATATCCATGTACCGACGGGTCCATGTGACGGTCTCAAGTCCTAATGATCTCAGTCTGTCTTCATAAGGCAGCGACGCCAACGTTGGTGCTAGCTTTGTTGCCCTGCGAAGTACCCTCTCTGATTTCTTATGTTCATGCACAGTACGTGGGTATACAACCGGAGCTGCATATAAAAGTCTACTCAATACATGTGCTAAAATCAGAGGCCGAAGAGCAGTCGGATTAACGCGAACAAACGCGCGTCGAATCATACCTATCATTTTATTGGAGTTGGCACAAGCTTGATCAGTGTGCTTTTTGGTTGATAAATTAGAGGTAACCCATACTCCTAAATCTTTGTAACTATCGACACTTTCCACAATACAGTCCTTATATGTGTAACAAGCTGATGTTAGTTGCTTGCGAGCATTACCAATAATACGCATGTGTTTGCATTTCGAAACATTTATCACAAGCTTGTTTAACGCCGCCCACAACTCCAAATTATCTATGTCAGTTTGCAAATTATCAACATCCTCACATGAATGAATGGGCCGCCATATTTTTAAGTCATCTGCATACAAACATGATCGAGAGCGAATGCACCCAGGCAAATCGTTAACATAAATGCTGAATAAAAGCGGACCCAAAACTGAACCTTGAGGTACTCCAATATGACATTCTCTAGACACAGACAATGACCAATCGACAAGTACTCGAAAGCAACGATCACGAAGAAATTCTCTAATCCAATCAACTATTATGTTTGGGAGTCCAGTATTGACAAGTTTCTGAAGAAGTAGACCATGATCTACTCTATCAAAAGCTTTAGAAAAGTCGAAGAATATAATGTCTGTATCGATATAATGTGTCTTATTCGCTGTCCAATCAAGATGAGCATCAAGCAAATTTGAAACAGTTGAATAACCCTCCCGAAATCCGTGCTGATTAGGGACTAAAATTTTTCCTACACGAAAAAACTCAACCATGTAGCGATGCACAAACCTCTCCAACACTCTACAGCAAATGCAGGTAATGCTCACCGGCCTATAATTCTCGACGGAAGAGCGATCTCCCTTCTTGAAGTAGGGAAGAACAATTGACTGCTTCCACACATTAGGAAGAGATCTTTCCAAGATTGACTGGCGAAAAATTGCACAGAGAGGAACGCAAATTGAGCCTGCTAATCTGCGCACATAAACAGAAGGTAGTAAGTCACAACCTCTTGAATTATTTGCTTTTAGACGGCGTAATTCGGAATAGACTTTAGCTGGCGTTATCAAATTGTCAAGGTCCAACTCAAGACACGTGTCAGAGTAAGTGTTCAGCACACTAGATTCCATACAAAAAGTTTGATGTTCATTTGCGGGCTCTACTGAAGTGCAATAGTGTGCCGCAAAAGTTTAATGTTAATTTAATGTTTATATCTAGATATACACCTTCTTTATCATTAATATTAGTTTTGTTAAGAATAAGGCTTTCTGGATAAATTTGTTCACTAATTGAATAAAAATTATTAGAATTAAATACATATATCATCAATGTATCGAAACATATATTCCATATATTTATATAGTTTAGATTTAGTTTTTACACAGTCATGAGCAAATTCATATTCTATAAAGCTTAAAAACAAGTCAGCTATAATTGGGCTACTATTACCACCAATTGGAACATTTTTTACTTGTCTAAATATAGATGTCTCTACTTTTAAATAATTTTGATTTATCAAAATACTTAAGGATTCTATTAATTCAATCTTATCCATATATTTATATTTACTTTATGGTTTAATTTTTGTTAGATAGGCGTTATAATTATTATAACATATATATGTATATATGGACTGATTTACTCTTGATTCAATACTATAGGTTTTTATTTCTCGTATGTGCAGTTCTGAATAAAGATAGTGTCGTGTGCAAAGAGTGGTACTGCAAAATAGAATTTCAGTCTATGTTTTACCAAAAATCTTTCAATTTTATCCATATATTTATATTTCCTTGATGGTTTAACTTTTGTTAGATAGGCGTTATAGTTATTATAACATATATATGTATATCTTTTTCCGAATATAAGATTAATTAATTTTACTAACGCATCTTATCTACTAAATCTAGATAGAATTAATACAGAAATAATGTTTTATTTACTTGATGGTTTAATTTTTGTTAGATGGTCGTTAAAATTGTTATAACATGTATGTAATTATAATAACATATATACAAGTGGAAATGTTTTCCTTACAAACTGTATCGTTTGTTTTTACAGAAAGGCAGCAGAGGAAAATTTCAGCAGATCATTAAAGGACCGAAACACGAAAGGTAGGCGTAGGCTCACTGCTGATGAGGTCCACCTACGCTGATTGTAGTGTACACTGCTGCATCTAGGATTAAAGAATTCACGAGGATAATTTATGAAGCCGACCAAATGATGAATATAAAATATATTTTTTCGAATATAAGATTAATTATTTTTTCTTATGCATCTTCGATATCTACTAAATCTAGATTTGTATAAAGCGTACTAAAATCGTATGTATTTATATTTTGAAAATTTAATCCTTTGTTCTGTTCTAAAAATTCTTTTGTAGAATTAATACTGAAATAGTGTTTTATACCAGTATTAATTTCGATTACTTTACAATATTTTTTAAAGTGTGCTTTAATTACTTTAAGTATTTTATTCATATAGACAGAAAGCGGTTTTAATGTACAGTTAAACGCACTAAATATGAACCTAGGTTTTATTGGATTTTTGTAATTTTGGATTCCAATATAATATAAGTGATAGTAGTGAATCTGATGATCAGGACAAAAGGGATAAAAAAGTCCACCATTACTCCGAAAATTAAATGTTGGCAGATAAAAGATTATCCTGAAGGACTAATTAAAAAGAGCGCCTGACCAGAAATGGAATATTGCGGTGAGAAATCCCGAAGTTTAGTGGAATGAAACCGCCGCAATCATCCTTGATTGAAGACAATTCTTAGACTCATTTGGGAAACCTCCATCACTAAATAAGGAGGCAGTTGTGGAATCAAACAGTAAAAAATTTGTCAGTTAAAAAATACAGCTAGAAAGAAACTGGGATTCGATCCAAAGGTCGAGAATAAAGAGGGATACAAGCAGGTTGAGAAAAATGCGACGAGTAAGTGCACCATATCGAAGAAAGAAGTGGAGAAGGAAATATATGATCAATTCAATAAGAATAATGGAAGATTATTATATTATTATATTCACGTTAGCCAGAATTCGAGATAAAAAGCGAAGGATATTTCACTGACTATAATTATTAAGGATAGTTTGAGGAGAATCTTTGAACGAAATGGCGATATCCTAATGAGATGGACATAGTATTTAGGAAATCTGTTGAATACAGTGAATTCTCGATTACCTCTTGAAGAAGCGTGACTCAATACCAATATCGTTCTACTCTTGCTAGGATGTATCGTCGCAACTGAAGACAATGATAAATTGTAAGAGTATTGAACCGGACAGTATTCAGATTGAAGCGTGGAAAGCTTTAGGATAATTTGGAATCCAGCTACTAAAGAAGTTTTTTCACAAATTTGATGAAGTAGGAAGAATTCCCACTACATGCCAAAAGAATACACTAGTGCCTATCTACCAGCAAAAGGTAAACATCCAACAGTGTAGTTGGACGTCTCCTTCATCAATGCTCGGATCTCAGTCTTCTTTTATTTGTGACATTCATGGATGTTTCGGGGGCTGCACGGATTAGTTCAAGAGCGCCATGGATAATTCTGTTAGCAGATGATCTAGTCCTTAATAACTCAGAGATACTTGAAAAAACAACTAGAAAGTTTGTGGCAGACTGGAGAGCAACTGATTAAAAATACACAGGACCAAAACATTGTCTATGGGTCCAGAAAGATTAACACGGAATCGAAATAGAAAAAAGTGACAATATCATATACCTTAGTAGCTGGATGAATATGCCTAATTAATTAGCGCCAGAGATTAGACTGAGAATACAAAGTGCTTAGAATTAGTGGCGGAAACTTATTACGAT
>WNNJ02000916.1:0-11555 GCA_012934845.2 Pomphorhynchus laevis | reverse complement strand
TTTTGTAGACGTAAAGGTATTGCTAGGTAATCCAATCAGTACAACAGCGCACAGGAAGGATATCCCTAACATTGTAACCAGCTGGTCATCTCATTCAGCTGAAAAATGGAAAACGTCACAGGCACGATCCATATTCCTGATTATATATATTTTCTACTAAAACAAGCTGACTTTCCACCTAATATCATTAACCGCGCATTCCATCATGCCCGTCGCATCATAAATGATCAAAGTCAACGATCTGTAATTGAAGAGAAAAAAGTTCATCGAGGTCCCATTCATCAGCCAGAAGGCACATTCCTTAATGTGTATCAATCCCGGTCTACGTAGAGATGACATATTTCCCTTAACTCATTCACTACCTAGGCTATCCAGTATGTTTAAACTAAAACCAGAATTCGAATCGACCGGTGTTGTCTACAATTTTCCATGCCTCCAGTGTAAGAAAGTATATGTGGGCCGAACATGAAGACCATTAGCTATCCATGCCAAAGAACACTCACGTGTAAGGAAGAGAGCATTACACAGACAGTATACATCCTCTTGTGCCATTTCTCAACACGTAAGTGTTAATAACCACTTAATTAACCTAATTACACTACTAAGGAAAGAAACTAACAAAACAAAGCGTAAAATTATCGAAGCTATATATCTTAAGACCTTTAAAGATTACATAGTCCCTAACAAAATTGCAGACATAACATTAAAGCTTAGTCTAAACTTAGTTGCTAGAAATTTGTGTTCGCATCCATCAGTACAGATGGACAATGTATGAACAATCAGTAGGGCCTATTTAAGTTTTTTTTCTCTTCTACTTCCTTTTGCCAATGTGTTTTATTTCTTGACCATGAAGATGACGTGACGTAGCGCCGTCGAAATATTGGATTTTTGTAATCAAATAAATATTGCTTATTAAATGTTTATTAATTTTTTGAATTTTTGAGCAGTATCAGCAAATTCTAATTTAATGTTACATTTCTTTTTTTGATATTTATTAAATTTAATTTTTCATAAAATTTCGAAGTTTAAAACAATGAAAATGTTTTAAATGTTTAAATTGGCGAGTTTGTAAAATTGTAAAAATGCAAAATGTAAAATGTAAAAATGATGTTTTTTATTAACTATAACAACTCGCAAACAACAAATTATTTGATAAAATGTACTTTTTACTATAAGATAATCTGATAACTTTAATATTCAGATATCAATTTATTGCTCATATAAAGATAATATGAATTTTATTCAAAATTTCACGAAAATCGAATTCCATTAAATGCCTCAAATAAAGTATCAAATAAAAATACAGTGGAACAATTACGATATTTACTACTTCGCCATATTTTATTTATTTTCTTAAAGCAGAACAAAATTATTGTAAATATTCAAAATCTGCAATAGTTTGATGATCTATGACTAACCAGGAAGGTTCGCTCAAACAATAAAATGAAAAAATCAGAAAAATATTTATGCATTTCTTTAGGAAAACTATTTTTCAATTTCCATCATAGAAACTTATTTAAGTGTTTGCCATATAAAATAATGTTACAAGATAATCAAGATGTTATCGAGATATTTTACATTTGAATTTTTTCTAAATTTTTATGATTTTTATAATTTTATAATTTTTATTTTAATTTCTATTTTTTACAAAATGGAAAAAAATAATAAAAATACAAAATGGTATACAAGTATCATTCGTGTGGTACTTGCATTTTTAATATCTACTAAATCTAGATTTGTATCTACTAAAATCGTACGTATTTATATTCTGAAAGTTTATTCCTTTTGTGTGTTCTATTTTTTTGTAGAATTATATCAGTATTTATATTGATTATATTGAAGTGTACTCATATTACTTTAAAATATTTTATTCATATAAACCGAAAGCGGTTTTAATGTACATTTAAATGCATTCTATATGAACCTAGGTTTTATTGGATTTTCATGTAATTTTAGATTCCAATATGATATGATATATATAGGTATAGTTTTATTATCTGATTCAATTTTTATACCCTTTTTATACATTATAGATTGATAAGATCTTTCCTTTTATAATTGATTGTTATTTTCATTTTCTCCCTATTTTTTCTAATATATATCTAATTTATATATATTTAAATATATATATATATATATATATATATATATATATATATAATATATATTTATAATAATATATATTTAAATATATATAATTTATATCTATGCATATCTTTTTTCCGAATATAAAATTAATTGCTTTTTCTAACGCTTCTTTAATATCTTTAAAATCTAGATTTATAAATAGCGTATTACAATCGTAAGTATTTATGTTTTGAAAATTTATTCATTTTGTGTGTTCTCAACTTCTTTTGTTTTTAATACTTTCTTGAAATGTGGTTTAACTACTTTAAGTATTTTATTCATATAGACAGAAAGTGGTTTTAATGTACATTTAAACACACTACATATGAACCTATGTTTTATTGGATTTTTATGTAATTTTGGATTCCAATATAATATAGGTAAAGTATTATTATCTGATTCAACTTTTATACCCTTTTTATCCATTATAGAACAGTGACTTGTAATAATTGTTTCTAAACTTAAATCACTTCGTTCATATGTTGGATTTACATTTAAATCATTAGAATTAACCTCTTTTGATCATTATATCATAATAAAGCTTTTTGAATATGAAGACAAAGTTATTACTAGCTTTATCAATAGTTGTTATTACATAGCTATCCATTAAATTAGTGAGTTCTGTATACATATATTTATTAATTTTATCTTTCCTCTTAAAATTGATAGCTGCTATAAATATCTTTTTAATTTTATATAATATATAATGGTAGCGTCAACTAGGTGTAGCCAAATGGTGAGTTGGCTACAATGTAGCCAACTCAGTGTAGCCAAATGGTGAGTGTAGCCAAATGGTGAGTGTAGCCAACTGGCCAAATGGCGAGTTTACGCCAACTATTTATTTTGAAAAAAGACGTCAACTATAATAGTAAAGATTACTTACTTTAAAAGTAAAGATTTATAAAAAGTTAAGAATTATTTATTTCGAACTTACATCTGAAAGATTAATCGAGTTACATCTGAAAGATTAATCAAATGCATCAAGGTAAGCCTTAGGTTCAAAAAATCAAAATTTCAAACGATAATTTAGAAATTTATATAATTTACAATGTGGCATACATTGTATGGCACATTAAAATGTGGCATACAATAAACGCTGATGAGAAACTTTCTCTAAAGTGCGCTCTTGTGAAGAACTGCGGTACTGGTTACGAATATTTCACCAAACACGACGCACGAAATAAACTACCCCACAAATCGGTAACGTTTGCTGACGACGTTATGTTGCGAGCTGATCATCGTTGCCCGGCAGGGGGTAATCGCGAAAGATCTACTTATAGCCGCGACGGTGATGATGATTGTTTAAGGGATGAAGAATTTACTTTCTACATATATATTCCATTTATTTATTTTTAAATGATTGAATTGATCCAAAATTGTGTAAATTATCTTGTATATTTTTGTATGTTATAGTTATAGGCGTTGTGGTTATTATAACATTTATATGTACATTTTTAAGAATATAATAACGAATAAGTGAACATCTAAATAATAATTGAACTATTTTGTAATCAAATGATTGATGAAAGCGATTGCGAGCAAAATCGTTTAATATCATGACTAATAAATTGTATTCCACATTTAAATCTCATAATTTGGTGTGTAAATATAATTTTTCATAAAATTTCAAAGTTTAAAACAATAAAAATGTAAAAATCATGTTTTGCAAACAACAAATTATTTGATAAAATATTCTCTTTACTAATTATCAACAAATTATCTGATATTTATTTAATATTTATGTTTATAAATACATTTTTATATAAATGAAAATTATAATATTTAATTTTTATAAATAATATGAATATTTTAATAAATATATAATTTATAAATAAGCATTAATTCATAAGAGATTGTTAATTCAACACTTGGATTAAAATAAGCATTAATTCATACAAAAAGATTCAAATTTATTTTTATACCAAAATTAAACTAAAAAGTTGAATTCATTGATCTCAGGGTCAATAAAACATTAATTTATTTTTAATTTAATTTAAATTTTTATTATAATTTTTATAATTTTAAACAGCAAAAAAGAAAAAATACGCATTTATTCATGAAGAATATATGATTATTAATTTATTGTTGATAATAAATTTTATTCTCAAGATTAAAAAATTGTATTTATCGTTTTCAATAATGCAGCAGCTAGAGAAATGTATATTAGAATTTGCTGATACTGCTCAAAAATTCAAAAATAACTAACCACTTAATAAGCATATATTCATGTTTATAAACACGTAAAAGTTTGAATGTATTCATTAAATATTAAAATTATATCAAAATCAGTATTTTTCATCTTTTTACAATAAATGTCAATTTCACCGAAAATGACAATCAAATGCAAAAGATGTTTTACATACCCAGCAATGTTCCGTCAGATATAAAAAACCTCTTTCTTAAAGCATTGCCTTTTGATTTCAAACTTAAGATGCCTGGTTTGATTCGTTGTTGAACAATAGTCTCATCGGCAATTAACTCTGGATAGTTTGCTAATACCCATTCCATACTGGTGCGATTACATTCAATCAATTTTGAAGATTGATAATTGAAAAGATACTGATTAATATCTTCGTATATTAACATTTTACATTCGTTATTTATTTCAGTAATCCCAACACTGAATCTAAAGATCGTATAGACATAAAATTTGTAACAAATATTTTGCAATCATATTTTCTTAAAATGAGTTTTAATTACTTAAACCTTTTTAATGTCCGTGATTACATTCATAATATTGTAAATAAAATCCAATCTATAAAGCATAGCTTGCCGGTGTTCAAGGAAGCAGTTTCGTGCCTCTCGAACTTTTCAAAAACTTTCATATTCAATTTTAGTGTTTTTTTTTTTAAATTTTAATCGGTTTAGCTAACTGAGTCTACGTATTTTATATAATTCATAAATTAATAATAATGCTAAATCAAAATTTGCTAATTAAACTATAAATTATAAATAATATTAAATTTTTGTTATTTATTATTTTAATATCAAAAAAATAATTTTTTGTTGTTAAAAATAATTTTATAAAATCATTTATAAATCAAGTTATACATCATTTTTTAAATAAAGGTAAAATTTTAAATTGAAATTCATAATAAAAGTTAAATGTTTTGATTAAATAACCGTCAATGTATCAGAATAAGGATTAGAAGTCACCAGGAGTAACCTCATAATATTTCGGCCCCTATTCCTCGACTCAATATAGCAGCATCGCCAAACACGTGCTAATGACATTTGATCTGATTAAATTTGATTATATAGTATCTTATTCTAATACAATGTATTTTTTTATATATAAATTTTCGGCCTAAAAGTTTAAATTTATTTTTAATATTATATTGCCGATTTATATATTTTACTATTTTCTGCTTGATGTTATTTTTATAGTAACCTAGTTTAAAATATGCATCTATTAAATTATTTAAATGATTTTGAAGAAAACCAATATCATTACATATTGTTGCAATTCTTAAAATTTCATTATTTAATGTATTATATTTTATATTATATGGTATGCATGAATGCTCATGCAAAAATATGTTTCTTGTAAATTTAAATATGTCATCTTTACGATATAAATTAATAGTAGTTTTAGTTAATGTTAATTTAATGTTCATATCTAGATATACACCTTCTTTATCATTAATATTGGTTTTGTTAAGAATAAGGCTTTCTGGATAAATGTGCTTACTAATTGAATAAAAATTATTAGAATTAAATACACATATATCATCAATGTATCGAAACATATATATTTCATATATGTAGCATCTTCTTAAGCGTCTGGTGAGTTTTAAAGTATACTATTGGTTGCTTACCATGCGTTTTACACATTTTAAACGCCTCTACCATTCTTCTACTTAATGATGTTAGGGCTGGATGGTATGTTGTCACACATGCAGCCTTTATCGGTCTTTTGGGTTGTGCTGATAAAAGCTCTGTCCTTGATACTGTCGCGAATTTATCCATGACTTTGTCGATCCATCGCCTTTTATATCCTTCCTCGAGTAGGCCTGTTGTTAATTGTGATAACGCATTGTACCTAGAATGTTGGGTACTAGAAACCTTGATAATTCGCCGTATTTCACTATATACCATTCCTCGTTTCGTCGATTGACTATGGGCACTAGTTGTGTGCAAATACATTGGTGCTGATTAAGGTTTACGGTAGCACCTCGTTGAGAATACATCTCCCCTAGGTGTACTTAGCTTTTCGATTGTAACGTCAAGGAAGTTCACAGGATACTCTATGTTACATGTAAATTTCATTTGTCCGTCGTTTAGTTGCATCAAGAAGGACTGCATTGCATCTTCACTACCATCCCACATGCAAAATACATCGTCGATGTACCGCATCCATGAGTGCGGCTTCACTACTGAGTTGCTTATTAGTTCTTCTTCGTACATGCCCATATACAGTATCGCATAACATGGTGCTAGGGGTGTACCCATGGCAGTACCTTTAAGTTGAATATAACATTGCCCATTAAAGTTTGCTAGTCCATAGCAAACTAAAGCCGTTGATAGCGAATGTGTCGGCCCACTTAGAAAGTACGGACGATTTTCTGAGGAAATTTAACCAGATCAAAGATACAATTTTGTCGAATGCAAAGATCTTCACGCTAGATGTCGAGTCTCTATATCCAAACATACCCCATGACGACGGTATGAAAGCAATTTACAGAGCAACAGCGGCTTTAGATAGTGATGAAGCGGATTTTATAATGAAAGCTACGGAATTGACACTATGCAGAAATGTTGTGCATAGTATGTAAATACACTACAAATATGTAAATTCACTACATATTTGTAGTGTTTCGGGAAAGATATTATTTGGATAAACTTATGAACGAATTGAATCATGGAGATTTTGAGTTTGTTGTGGAGGAAGGAATTCGAGTGAATTTCCTTGATATTACTATTAATCGAGATGATCAAGGCAACATACAAACAAATTTATACCGAAAACCATCATGGAAACCGACATATATCCATGTGCGTTGTGCTCATCCAATGCATATCAAGCGGAATATGATCATTAACGAGGCACGCCGAATAATTAAAATATGTAGAGGATCAATAGATCGTGAATTACATTTACGAGCATTGGCTGATCACTTAGTTAATAGAGGTTATAAAAAACGAATGATATTTCATCAAATTAATATTGCACGAAATACGGAGAATAATACCAGGGAACCAAAATTAAAGATTTGTTCAGGATTCATTGGAATTGACTATCAAATCAGATAACTGAGTCTACGTATTTAATATAATTATAAACTAAACTAAACATAATAATGCTAAATCAATAAGTAATAATAAAAAAATAAAATTAATAATTGTTTTTAGATTTTCTATAATTTAAATCAAGTTAAAATATAAAAATGAAATTTAAAACAAACTTCATTTTTATGAATTAACTAATAAATAACAGACGTTGTATCAAAATAAGAATTAGAGGTCATCAGGAGGAACTGCTATGCTATCAGGTTTTGGCACCTTACTCCTCTACCCAACATAGCAGCGGGGCCAAATACATGCTAATGATGTATTTCCTCTGATAAAACTATCTAGTATCTTATTCAAATACAAAGTATATTATTTATTATCCATCCATAAAAATTTGTCACTTAAGAGTTTAAATTTATTCTTTATATTTTTGTATTGATTTATATATTTTACTATTTTCTGCTTGATGTTATTTTTATAGTAATGTTCCTACTTTATCCAATTAAAAGCACAAAATTGACAATCTTACGAAAGTAGCTAGCAAGAATTTCAAGTGTGATACATCTAGAGTACTCTCTGTGTATTATAAAACTGGAAATTCAATCAAGCATTGTGTAGTTAGCTCTGTCTTAAACAAATACACGATGATATAAGAAGGTGGCAATAAGAAATGTTTAAGAAATAGATGCAAATGTTGTTTAACTATGAAAGAATCAAATTATTATCAAAGCAATTTAACAAATCTAAAGTATAAAATTAAATCAACCAGTAATTGTGCAACTGAAGATATTGTCTATTTAGCTGCATGTCGTGAATGCCCGGCACAATATGTTGGTGAATCTGGTCGTAGTCTAAGCAGCAGATTATGCAACAGAAGAGCCGATATTAAGGCAAATAGGCCATAATAAAGATGATGTTTTTGATTATAATATTATTTCTAATGATAAGAAAATATCTTATCATATTATCTTATCTAATGATAAGATAAGAAGAAAACAAAAAAAAATGAACCTTATTGGACAAATTTCAACTGATATTACTCCAAACATTAATACGGATTACTGTTTTGCTTGGAGAGATTTAACATGATTATCTATATATTTATTTTATTTTTAGGAACAATAATTGAAAGACTTGTGCTAATGTTTGTACTGTGTTTTAAGATTGTTGTATAGCTGATGAAGCTCAATGTAATGAGCGAAACGTTCTAAAAAAACTTTGTTGGTTTTTGCTGGTAATTCTACAACATATTAAATATCATTATGTGTCCTGCGAGGATCCCAGCTGGAAGTATTTTAATTCCTGACGATTCATATATATGATATTATATATGATATATATGTATCATATATATGATATATATCATATATATGATATATATATACATATATATGTATATATAATTGTAATTATTTATATAATTTATATGTTATATTTTAACATATTATAATATATATAATTGTAATTTATATGTTATATTATAACATATTATAATATATATAATATTATATATATAATATTATATATTATTACAACACGACCTTCAAGTCCACAGGCGATAACTTTGAGTCAGTATCTATCACTTTGAGTTTAATATATCACTACATTAAAATTGCAAAATTTCTATTTCACTCTCTCCTTTCACTCTCTCTTTCTATTCTATTAAAGAATAGAAACCAATGAGTGAACAGTCAATTTATAATATAAAAAATTTTAATTTCATAATGTTCTACTTACATATCCATTGATATATATATTATATTAATACTCGGATTTTATATATATATATATATATATATATATATATATATATATATATATATATATATATATATATATATATATATATACTCGGATTTTAAGTCAAACCGGAAACACAAAGATATCGTTTTATTCAAGCTTTCGACCAGCTAGTGACCTTCTTCAGGAAAATACTATCTACAATTGTAAAAATATAAATATAACAGCATAAATATATGATAGCATCTTAAATGTTCTTCTTCACCAATTTCAGTGCACCTATCACTTCACTGTTTAGCGATCTATCAGTCATTAATTGTGCTATCCAATAGAGTTCCTTACGCTTTCTTTTAGCAGTGTTGGGAATATTTCCCTCAATTACTGCAAGTGAAATTTCATGTGTTGGATTTTTAATGAGGTGTGATGCCAGTCCATCTGCATTTATACGACAGGCTTTAATATCCGCTCTACGGTTATATATCCGCTCTACACTTGTCATTAGTAATTTCTCTAAATTCCTTTGGTAAATTTTTCAGTGCCTGATGATATGTACATACCACCTTGTTGTTTGTAGTTGTGAGTGGCTTTCTTCTGTTATCATATAGCAGTGTTTTTCTCGGGATAATTCGAGCATATTGAAATTGTCTTGCAATTTGTTTATTTGAGTATCCTCTCTCCATTAATTCTATTTTTAGCAATCTTAATTGTTTTTCAAAGATATCCGGCGAGGAGCATATTTTCTTTGCTCGTATAGCCTCATTCCTAATGATTAGACGCTTTGTTTTAGGGGTGTGTAAACTGCTCGCGTGCACTATACTTCTCGTTCCAGTGAATTTTCTATATAAAGATGTTCGGAAGCTATTCTTCATTCTTTGGATGCTTACATCCAGAAACCCAATCGAGTTGTTCATCTCTATAGTGTTAGTAAAGCGAAGCTCAGATAGATTATTTAGTTCACTGACAAATAATTCAAATTCTCTCTTACCGTGATCCCAAATAATAAACACATCATCTATGTAACGCACCCACATTAGTGGAGCCTTTTAACGTTTGAACACATATTCCTCCTCCAAGTTAGAAACATATAAGCTAGGGTATGTAGGACCAACTGGACTTCCCATTGCCGTACCAATTTTCTGTCTAAATACTTTTTGCTGGCAAGTGAAAGTGTTACATTCTAAAATTAACCTTAGTTGTTGACAAAGGACTAGTCGATGATCCTCAGAAGCGCCTTTTCTGGATAGTAAAGAGTTAATCGCTGCTATGCCCCTGTCAGACTGGATAGATGTGAAAAGGGATTCTACGTCTAGTGTATACATTACAAAGTCAAAATTGCCGTTCCTTAAATTTGCGAATTTCTCTAACTTACGAATAAAGTCATCGGTGCTTGAAAGATAAGATTCTGTCTGTTTTAAATAAGGCAATAATTCATTATAAACTTCGCGCGCTAGCTTTTCACAAGCCGTACCGCAATTTCTGATTATTGGACGCCCCGGACAAGGGTGCTTATTTTTGTGTACTTTTGGCAGTAAGTATAGTACTCCTGGTTTACGATTTTTAACAATAAAACCCCTGAACGTAAACCGTTAATTTTCTTCAAATCTGGATATAACCTAAGAAGTTATTTTTCTGTCACAACTAATCATTCCACTGACATTGGTAGTAATGTACCGTGTGGAGATAAACGGTGTAAAACGTGTCAGATAATGAATAACTCAAAAACATTCACAAGCTCCACTTCAAAATTAACTTATAGAATCAGGGGTAACAATAACTGTAAGACACAAAATTCGGTTTATTTAGGCACTTGCACAGTCTGTCATGCACAATATGTAGAGGAAAGCGGAAATAAGATGTCAGTTCGGACGAACAACCGTAGAGCGGATATTAAAGCCTGTCGTATAAATGCAGATGGACTGGCATCACACCTCATTAAAAATCCAACACATGAAATTTCACTTGCAGTAATTGAGGGAAATATTCCCAACACTGCTAAAAGAAAGCGTAAGGAACTCCATTGGATAGCACAATTAATGACTGATAGATCGCTAAACAGTGAAGTGATAGGTGCACTGAAATTGGTGAAGAAGAACATTTAAGATGCTATCATATATTTATGCTGTTATATTTATATTTTTACAATTGTAGATAGTTATTTTCCTGAAGAAGGCCACTAGCTGGTCGAAAGCTTGAATAAAACGATATCTTTGTGTTTCCGGTTTGACTTAAAATCCGAGTATTAATATATACAAGTATCCGTCAAAGGATCCCGGAGCTGATTTGAATAAATAATCTAAACTATATATATAATATATATATAAAAATTGTTATTGCGAAAAAATCAGAAATTGCGGTACGGCGTGTTAAAAAGTAGCGCGCGAAGTTCATAATGAATTATTGCCTTATTTAAAACAGACAGAATCTTATCTTTCAAGCACCGATGACTTTATTCGTAA